>JANRGW010052464.1:0-10469 GCA_024733675.1 Psilopsiagon aymara
CTCTATGGAAGGGGTCCCTGCCCATGGCAGGGGTTGGAGCTGGAGGAGCTTTGAGGTTCCTCCAACCCAAACCATTCCATGATAATCCCATGTTAAGTGATGAATCAGAAACTTGTGTAAAGACCTGGAAGGAGTTTTGCCAGAAAGGCCTTCCCCTGAGCAAGAAGAGCTGGCACAGCCGCTGTCAACAAGACAACGCTGGCATATGTATAGTGGAACACACTTGTATTTAGCAGAGCAGCCCAGAGCAAAGGAGGATGAATGTCCTGAATTGTGCCAATGCTTTGTCATGTGCAGAGCATGAGGTTGGCTGGAGGGAGCCAAATGGGCAGGGAAGAGCTTCAGCAGGGGAGGAACCCATCACCACCGGTGACAGTGACAGATCTGCTCCGGGACAGGGGGAGCTCCCGCTACGTTCAGCCTGGCTTTTGGTCTCTGCACTCCATGGCACCTGCGGGCCACGAAACCTTCTCATGGGATATAACCTATGGAGCAGGATGGGCAGACTTGTGCTCCCCCAGCGTAAGAGCTGAGGGGGTTTCTATGAGTCAACCAGAGAGAAACGTTTCACCTCCAAGTGCCTTAAAGCAACTGCCAAAAAAGGCTGCATCACAGCTCTAAACCATCCTCTCAGACTGCTGCTTGAGCTCAGGCTCGACTACCTGCCCATTCAGATTTCCAGCGCTTTGCAGACAAGTACTGTTAAGGATTGTGCTCTCAAACTGGTGACACAAAAGCCTGCACCCGGGAAAGATGAGTTGAGGACCACTTAGCCCCAGCTGAACAAACTTTGCTTCTGTCTTCCCCCTGCTTTGTGTGGCACTGAAGAACGTGTTCACACGATGCAGTAAGCTCTCCGAGCTGCCCAAGCAGCACTTACAAAGGAGCATTTGCAACGGCAGGCCCTTGACTGACAGTGCATTAATGCATCTATTGCCTTGGAGACAGAGAAAAGGCAGCCTGCGGAGACAGAATGAACCTTCTATGAGATAGAGCCTCAGTGTATCGCTATTGACATGGTCTAAGGGACTATTGGATTAAGTCTAGGAGAGGGAATAGTAAGACAAGCCAATCTGAAAGCAATTTAAACCATATCAACATGACTTTGGACCCAATTTGTAAACATACTGGACTGATTAAATGACTTTCCTAAGGTTAACTCATGACAATAAATCACTTAAGGATTCAGTGATGCTTTTCATAAGTAACACTTTGAAGTCAAATCCATAACATTGGTTTAGGCTAAAATTAGAAGTGTGCTAATAAAATGCACTGTGAGTGCAAGTGTCTCACTGATGGCTTAAACAGACACCACCTTAAACAGGCTTCATTCTGCACGGTGGCACCTAATGTGCTAGCGCAAAGAACTACAAAAGGACAACAGGGAGGGTGAAAAAGCAAACACAAGGGTTGGTTTGCCACCTACATAGGGCACAAGGAGGCTGTGTCAGGCCGGGATCACCACCTCCAAGCACTGATGCAGTGGGAAGGCACAGATGGCTGAATCACAGTGACAGCACTGTGATCTTCAGACCCTCTGCTGTAGTCCCTGCGTTGATTACAGCGTGCAAAGTAAACACAAAGCACATGAGATGAGAAGTAAAGGAGTTACAGAGGTCTTTTGCTTCCACCAACATGAGATGCTGCCATTCTGGATGCAGCCCCATCCTCTGGTATGCGCAAATCTGAGGCCTCCCCATCCATTCATCTGCCACTGGAACACAATGCAGCAGTGATATGGCTCAGCCCTTAGCAGCCGACTGGTGCAGCATTGAAAACACCACCAGCAGCTAAACTATTCACCCTACGTTTGTAAACACAGTGAACACTGGGGACAGTGGGGACAGGCTTCCAAACCAGCGCTAGTACAGACAGAAGCAGGGAGAGCCCATTTAACCCTGCTTTGTCACACCACTTTGTCTGCTATTGTGCTTTGCTGTGGCTCCTGCTCACCCCAAACACAAATGTCCTCTCCACCAACACATGCCAATCCTTAGGGAATAGAACAAAACAACACAGGCCAGGTTTGGTGGGACTTGGAGCACCCTGCTCCAGTGGAAGGTGTCCCTGCCTGTGGCAGGGGCTGGAACTGGATGAGCTTTAAGGTCCCTTCCAACCCATACCATGTTGTGATTCTATGAAAACACTGTGGGATAGAGGGCAGAGGAGCTATCCTGGTGCAGTGAGGACGGTGGCACACCCTCCAGAACACACAGGACTGAAGCTCTCCAGAGAAACACTCCCCAGCCTTGGGTAACACGGGTCAGTAGGGTGAGCAGCACTGCAATGCTTGCCATCAGCACACACAGCTCACACTCACAGCATGGCCTTCCCCTGGTGTTAGGAGACGCAGTGAGCAAGAGTGTGAGCAGCAAGCCAGGCTGGGGAGCACAGCCATGCCTGAAAGGGATGCGTGGCTATGGAGCACAAGAAACGCAGCACTCACCTCTGAGGAGCCGGCATACCGAGCAACACGTGCACTCTGGAAGAGGAGCTGAGCATTAGGAACTCATCAGGCTAAGCTACCGACTCCCACAAAACACTTGGCATCATTTGGAGAGGGAATTCAAGGCCCTTGTGTGCATAGAGAGATGATTGTCTCCATCCACCGGCATGGAGCGCACATGGGAACATGCCTCACCCCGGGCTACGTGCCTAAGGGGTGTTCAGGCTGGGATTCCATACAGATCCCTGGCTCTGGCCTCAGATCACTGAACAGAAATAACTCCTGACCAGAGGGAGCTGAGAGCAATGATGAGCAGTGTAAAAGGCTGATGAATACAAGCACGGGGTGTAACACCAGGACTTGTATTGCCACATGCCTGGATTTATTTCCAGCACATTCAGACATCTACAAGCAGCCATTCACACAGCTTCTGAAGGAAAACTATCCCCTGATCTTTCCAGACCAGGAGCATGCTGAGGAGTCCTGCAGGAATTATGCTTTGGTGGAATTGCTGTAAGGATGAAAGCAACCAGGGAATGGCATTGCACCCTTCAGTGAGAATGCAGCAGAATCACAGCTGCTCATGAAAGCATGAAGCTTCATCCTGAAGACAGCCTGGCCCTTAGGAAACAGTTCCCAGTTTGAGCTCTCCAATGAAACCCTCCCAGTGGCATCAATAACTCCAGATTAAAAAAGCTTTTGAACTACAAGGTTTGAGCTCCAGGTGATTTCTTTGGTCAGGATTATCCTGCACTTCCATAGCTTCACAGTCATTTTAAACCAGCACAAACCAGCGCTGCTGCTGACAGCAGATGCCCCATTGCCCCTCACACTCTGGCCTCCCCCTTTCTTGCCCCACTGCTGATGTCCATGCTGCTGCTCTCTACTGGCTTTGAGGATCCGGCTCAGGTCAAGAGCAACCTGGAAGCAAGGAACAGCATTTGACTTGAACCAGCTCCCTGACCGCGGTCAGCACATACAAGGTTTAAACATGTCCAAGGAAAAAGGATGGCATGGGGCAGAAGCAAGCAGTTGGGTCATACCCTTTCAACAGGAGTGCCGGCTCACACTGGCTGGATGCTGCTCTGAAACTATGGCCTTCGTAACAGAGGTGAGTGTCAACCAGCCTCAAGAGATGTGCTGTGAGCTGAGCCTCTGGTTTTACACAGAAGTTGCTGATCACTTCTGCGATGGTTTATTCTCTGAGAGCTCGTACAACATGTACATACACGCTGTTCTCACACATCTCTGGAGTTCTTCTAGTTGGTGGGGACCGGACTACACCAGCGTGTCCCGAATGCTGATGTTCCACCACCTTTGTTCTCTTCTGCAAAGCTTTGTGTTTAAGTGCAAAACCAAGCAGCAGCCTTGAGTCTCTCCTGCACAGAGGAGGGGACGGCACCAGAAAGCCCATTTCTGCTTTGGAATCATTCCAGCTGAGAATGATCTCTGCCTGGGGCAGGCTGGGTAGTACAGAGGGATGGCTCCATAATACATGATCGTCAGGCCCAGAGAGCATCAGTGCTGGACACTGACCATCCCTGATGCAACACACATCTGCTGCTGAAGTACATCCCACTGACTCACCCCAAAGCCAGGCTGGTCTCCAGTGCCCAACCAACTCACATAGCAACCATAAGATGTGTTTGCATCAGCTCCAGGATCGAGCTACGTGACACCATGGCCAATATCCTGCTCCTGTCACATGTGTCACTCACCAGCCATCACAAAGGAACAAGTTGTATCTGTACTGCCAAGGATGCTTTTAAGGCAATACTGTAACGTTAAGAAGTGCAAAAGCCCCCCAACTGTTAATAAAGACATGCCTGTGTGTTGATTGTTACTGGACGTCAGGGTTGCCTTGGAAAATGGTTGGAAACCTTGTTCTGGAGCTTCCAGTTTTCTCTTACGATGAGCAGCCACACAACACTTGCAGCTCCCAAAGGAATGGGGCAGCTGTGTGGAAGCAGCACAGGTTGGAACATGCATTAGAGCTGAAATATCACCAGCTCTCATCAGGATGCCAAGACAGTAAATTGAGAGCGGCTGCACTAAGAGCAAAGTGAAAGATAGCTAGAAAGGATAGAGAAGAGGAGGAGAAGGGCTTTCTGTGTGGTGGGAGTGAAGAGCCGGGGCGCTTGGAGCCCCCTGCATGGTGGAAGGGCATCCACGCAAGTGGGACAGCTCAATGTATAGTGAGCACCATTGTGATAGGCAGCAAAGAAAAGGAGGAGTAATCCCCCTTGCCTCAAAAGCAGCTCCTGCACATTCTATTTCTTGGCCTCACAAGACACTCTTCAGCAGGCAAAAATAACCCTTTGCTGTGTCTGCATGTGGTTGTTACTGACTAAATGTCAAGCTCTTCACACAGTGCTTTGTGTCAAGAGGGGATTCAGAGTGTCACAAATCCATTTAACCAGCACATCACCCTATGAAAACAGCAGCAATGGAAATGAGACAAGCTGAGCTGTTATTTAGCATTGCCTGAGTACAGTGCGGTTCTGCAGCCAGCTTTTGGCCACAGCCAAAGCCCACTGGGGTCAGCAGAGTCTTTTCATGGATTTCAGTAGGCTTGAAACATGCCCAAGAGATGTGAAATCAGAACTGAAGCACTCCTGGGGCTCACAGGGTGAGTTCATACGGACAAACCTGAGGTTCAGCAGCCTCATCTGAGCAGGGAACACAACAGACCTCTCTCCATGCCCCTGTCTTCCAAATCACTATCCTTCAGATATATCTGCTCTTAAACACAGTCACTCAATAGGGCTGGAGCTGCAACACCGAGTTCTACACCAGACCTGGCTGTGGCTTCATTGCTCAGGGAATGGGACCATTTAAAGCCCTGTAACAACCCAAAGAGCCATCACTTGTCTTTGCCTGGTTATTGTAACTGAGGGTGTGCTTCCATGCTCCTTTCCTTCAGCAGCAAAGCTGGCTGGAGGAGCTTCCAGCTCCTGGACTCTTCACCTTGTAGCTCCCCAGAGGTCTCCCAGAACAGTTACGTTGGAGCTCCCAGCATCAGCAAATCAGTCGGAGTTCAAAATAATCCCTCACAAATAGTACAAGAAAGTACTGTCAATCTGGACCAAACCTGGGATTTCTTCCCAAATCCAAGCTCTTTACTGCTTGAGTGACCACAGTGACCTTAATTCCACCACCTGAGGGTAGCACTTGGCATCCAGTTATCACTAGGCTGCTGTTCTCTCTTTGACATGGCTGTCTCTCCTGTTGGGAAAATTAAGAGCCCGTACTAGATGCAAACCCAATTCCTCAGCCTTTGTACATCCCTGACAGCCGTATAGAGAAATAAAGAGAGCTGCAAAAGCACTCCCTTAGGCAATCTGTGCATGCACTCTTCCATCACAATAACACTTCAGGTGCCTGTCCCTGCTGCGGTTATTGATTAGCTGTAAATTGAGGCAGTGACTTTGAGACTGCAACTATAAGTTGCAGAGGACTATTAAAGGTTGGCATAGATGGAGGACATGGGAAGTGGGGGCACCTGAATGGACAAACGCTGAGGAGCTGTAAGAGCGGCATCCAGATCAAGTCATTGAGATCCCAGCACAACCATGGGCACTTCCCACATATCTGCACTGGGGAAAGAAAAAGGACAGAAGAAAAGAAAGGAAAACATAAAAAGGGGCATTTCAATTGTCCAGAACCTTCTCAGTAGTAGCAGATAGAGCACTGTTACTACAGACAGAGAAACCTTCCTGCCAAACTAGGGTCAGGAGTTTTCTATGGGTATTTTACACGTTACAGTCACTGAAGTAAGAAGGCCACATGAGGAAAGCCTGTAAGGTATTGACCATAAAACACACAGGCACCTTCCTCCACATACAGCTTGAAGAACCTGGGTTTGGGAAGTACAATTTGTTCTGTTTTACGGACACACTGAGGAACAAAGGTATGCTCCAGGTCCTACCAGCGCTGTGCAACAGAGCGGGGTGTGAATTCATGTGTCCTCACTCAACATCGAACTCCTCACAACTGCACTGCTTCTTCCGCACACACAGGACCCGTTCCTTCAAACCTTCCCTAAAAGCTTCCTTAAAGCAGATTCCCACTCTGGTCAAGGGTACAGTGTTTGCAGCCCCAACCACGCTCTCTATTATTCTTTTTCTATAACTCTATAATACTCTATATTATTCTTAAAGTTGTTTCATGCATGCCAGCAACCACTGCCATGATACAAAGACCTTTTACAAGGAAGACGAGGTCTTTGGCTGAGTCACCCTTATGTCAAACAGAGGATGGGGTATTTTTGCTGACTCCAGCTGATGTCAGCCCAACTATGTCCCATTATCTCTAAAGCAGGGATGGAAAGCGCAGTCCAACATTCCTGGGAAGCAGTGAGGACAGCTGACATGGACATTTGTGTTACCCGAGGGCTTTGGGGCAGGAAAGAGCTGTGTGTCAGCTGTTTGTAGTGACTGCTCATGCACATACTCACATGTATACATTACATGTATTTATAGCACACTAAGAGGCAGTAGCAAATTCTGTCTGCCCCTTGCTTATGTGCAACACTCCAACTAAACAAATACCGAAGGTGGAGTGAAGGAGCCGTATCTGGGCTTGGTGTGCCTACAGCCGTGTCAGCTCACCCTGAATATGGCCTTCAAGATGTGATGCACCTGAGCTGCTAGACCACATTCTTACATATACACACACGTGTGATAAGTTATGACTGATCCGTTTCCCCGCTGGACATTCTGACTTCAGACACAATTGTGCCCACACACAGCAGCACAAGGACTGGAGAAACCAGGACTGTATCTTTCACTTAATCTGATCGAAAGTGAAGGCAAACCTGGGGCTATATATAGCAGGAAGACATATATAGAGAGAGATATATACATAGATATAGATATATATATTCCTCTTGTGATGCCACCAACCTGTGAGGGAAACCACCTTCTGGAGGTGCCCCTCTCTACTGTCTGTAGATGGAGAAGGGACCTGCAAGCAGGCTCCTAGATTAGGGACCTCAGTGAAATGGGACAGATAAAGGTCTTGGAAGATTTGTGTTCTTTTCATTAAACAAGAATTAAAACCGAAATACCAAGTTACCTGGATCCAAAAATCCATGATAAACATTAGTTTGAAAAGTTCCATGAACAATTCCATTTTCCAGAGGTGAATTCTGAGAGATCCTTGTACAGCATTGGTACGAAACCAGATCAAAATCCAAAGCTTTTGTGTGTTAAGACAGGGGGTTGAAACCAGGTGAGTTAAGTTCACTGCCTTAAGAATGAAACTAGAAAGGCTGCTCTATACAACATGGAATTAAGGTAACTCAATAATGCTTTACTTGCGCTATTTGGTATTCAGGCTTAAATATGTGGGATGGTTTCTTTCTTTGTTTCTTTTTCAGTTAGAGTTTTATACTCTATGTGTGAACACTTTCAGATTGATTACTACAGGAGAAGTGTATACAAAACCTTGCACAAACCTGAGAGTAAAACCCCTGTGCTCCAACATCAGCTACTTCAAGTTGCCTGTAGAGAAGAGCCTGTGAGTTATAGCCCTTGGAACTTGTAAAGGACTCAAAGGATACTCTTTAGGAAGGCTGAAACAAGACATTTGCAATACATTCCAATATTAAAGCAGCCTCGAAGGGGTGGCCATCTACATGGGCTTGAAATACAGCAGAGGTTTGTGCAGCCCTCACTACACACGAGCTGAATCTGCTCAGTTTCGAACCCTCCGGCATGCGTTTCACGAGGTACCAAGCGCAAAACGCCTGCAACTCTGTGCCTTCTCCTCACATCAGTGATGCTGCATGATCCTTGGTGGTGTTTGGGAACCCCAGAAGCCATCTGGAGCCACCTGCTTGGGATAACCCTCCATGTCTCAGTTTTGGAGACCTAATCTGCACAGCTATCTGCAAGTCAATGTTTTGGCTCTGGGCTCACAAAGATTCCTTTAAACAAGCTTGAACGGATCCAATTCCCACCATCAGGTTTCTTCCCTCTGAAACCAAACCACTGCCCTTCCGAGAACCTAGTTTTCCATAACGGTGCTTATACAGACATCCTTTATATCAGAAACAGCTGTGAGATCTTGGTCTCTGCTTCTAGGAGTGCTTTATATGGGGTTTATTTCTCAGAAGGCTTCACTGGTGATAAAGTTCTGGAACTACAACCGTTCAGTGTTGGTACAGCTACTGTACAGTTTGGAAGCAGCACAAGTGGGCGTAATTCAAACCAGATATCCATTAGAACTCATATTTATGTTGAGATAACATAAGAAAGAGAGGCTGTATCACCATATGGGGGCTCTGATGGTAATAATGACCCTTGCTCATTACTGTGCATTCTTATCCCCTTTTCTTGCCCTCCATTACCCCGCTCACTGAAAACCCACCAGCTCAGAGCCTAACTTTTCAGCTCAAGTGGCAAGGCTTGGTGCCGGCTCCTTTGCATGCTCAAGCCCCATCCTTGGCAGCAGCCAGGAATAGTTCCCATCAAAAGATGATACTGTTTGCTCTCTCAAGCGCCAAGAGACTCAACATGTGTGTGTCCTGTGAATCCCGGCAGGCGCCGCCTGCAGCGGCTGTTCCTATCTATTCCTGCCAACTGCCATGACTTCCTTCAGCTGTGGGACACTGCAGACACCACGGCACTGAAAATAACACTGGCGCTTACCTGAGCTGCCGGTGCCTTCCGATGCACTTCGGGATGGTTTTGGGTGGCTCTGTTTGCTACTTGTTCGTACAGCGACCGAAGGAGGAACAGTGCTGCTGCTGTCGCCACGGATGCTCGAGAGATCCTGCATGCTAAAGCTCCTTAGTCTCTCAGACAGGGCCCCCTGTCCCTGGTTAAACAAGGAAGCAAAGAACAGGCACAAAAGTTAGAGTCAGCAGTGTGTTTTGAGCCTTTCTTCTCTTTGCTCATTGAAATGCTGGTCCAGTAGCCTCGGGAGGACAAAAAAACAACTTAAGAGCATCATTCCCCTCTCTTTGCTCTCCTTTTGGGTGGTTCTATGCACAGAATCATTCAAATTTTAGTCAGCGAGCTTCTTTGATTCTTCAGTGCAGTCATTTGAGCTCAGAGCAGCCTTGGCCACATCTAAAGGAGCAGGATGTTGTGGTGTCTTTCTAGCAGGTACTTTTCTTTCCCAGGATCTGAGTGAAATCAGTGCTTGGCTTCAGAAATGCAATTGTCTGCATCAAAATGACTCCCTTTAAAGTTACCATCTCTGATACTCACCCATCCTTTCTCAGTCATACACAGAATTTCCTGAGGAATTGGAAGGTAATAAATAATGTTAAATGCAAAGGAAAATCCCAGTGCTTTTCCATGCAGCTTAAGGAAGAAATAAGCACAGTATGTTTCTTTCTCTTTAGAGTTTTAGACAAGCTCTCAATCAGGCTATAAACCACACTGTTTGGTGAAAGGAATGTAGCTGTTGTTGTAAAGGATGGGTTGGTTAAAAGACACCTTACATTAAAACCACATCCCACAAAGGAGTTGTCTGTAGGTATGCATTTATATTCTATAACCTTCACACTACACCACTGCTATACAGTAAGAGTGCCGGCAAATACAACCAAGACAATGTGTCCTTCTCTGGTGGCTACGTTAGGTGACATTCAGACTATAAATAGCGAAACTGATAAAAAGTACATTTAGGTTTTAACATATTGTTGGAAGGGAGAGTCTGAAACCTACTTCATAACAAACAGTCTTGAAACAAATACTGAAGCAAATACATGGAGCCCAACTCTAAACTTATTTCTGTTAGTGTAAATTAAGAAGAAATTTAATGGATGTGTCAACTGAGGTGAAATCAGAAAGATGGCAAAAAACAGCACATACTGCCCTGTTTAACAAAAGAGATAAGGCACATCACAGCAATTCACACGCTGCTGGCATTTAGACTTGTATTTGTCAAAGCAGTACATCACAGAATTACAGAGTGGTTTGGGTTGGAGGAAACTCAAAGCTCCTCCAGTTCCAACCCCTGCCACGGGCAGGGACACCTTCCATAGAGCAGTTGCTCCAAGCCCCTGTGT
>JANRGW010052473.1:10168-22281 GCA_024733675.1 Psilopsiagon aymara
AGGGAAGCTGTGAATGCTCCATCCCTGGTGGTGTCCAAGGCCAGGTTGGACATAGCCTTGGGTGATATGGTTTAGTGTGAGGTGTCCCTGCCCATGGCAGCGGGATTGGAACTGGATGATTTTGAGGTCCTTTCCAACCCGAACTGCTCTATGATTCTACAATCCTGTTGAGCAAATACGAATCGTTTGTTAATTGAAGAGTTCAGTTTAAACCCGTGTCACTATGACTATGATCTCAGTAGACGGAAGGTAAGTCCTTCCAGATTTCAAGAAGCCTGGAGAAAGGCGGAGATCAGCTTCCTTCTTTTTTCTCAGTGCATCTTAAATCATCAGGTATCTGAGCACAGATTCTCCTGGAGGTCACACTGTACCTCACCCTTGAGGCCACAGCAAAGACAAAGCACCCACTTCCCCATGCCCACGGTAATCACCACAGCCCCCTGCCCCTCCAGATGAGGGCAAAGCCAACCACCATGCTAAGGGCTTGTATGCAGGGGTAACATCTAAAGCCGTAAACCACCCCCGCCTTGGGACAGCCTCACTACCTTCAGCTGCAGAATTTGCTTCCTACCACCAGCTGCAGTGGGCAACTGTAACATCCACAGGCACAGCTAGAAGAATAAGTCAAACACAGCACCCAGCAGACAGGGCAGCCAAAAACAAGAGGTACAAAATAAACCCCAAATCCAGAGACAGGCCACCAACATGACAAAGGACCTTCTCCAACCCCTTTCTACCTGCTCTTAGGTAAACAAAAGTTGCTTTTTTAGAAGCATGAAGAAGTGCTTTGGTATCACTCCATTAGACAGAGCTTGCTGTTGTTAGCTGCCAGGCTTGTGGTGGAAGGGAAGGTGTCTGCCCAGCTGCAAGCACCACCATGAAGACACAGGCAAGTTATTATGAAAAGCAAGTCAACTTTTCACACACAGATAAAGGATAACAAACATTTCATGGCTGTGTTTCAGATAGTTAAGATCTTAAACAGAACCATAGGAAAGCATGTTACTAGTTAAGCTATTACAGCAAATGAAATGTAATTGAAAATGATGTCTAACGGGCATTAAATTTAACTAAATATACATCAGTTCCACAATCTTCATAATACATGGTTCTTATGACAAAACTTCTGTGGACCATAAAAGCACCCCTGATAACTCTGAATATTAAGCTGAGGTACCACAGGCATCTTACAGTTCATATAAATAAAGTGCCTCCTGCAAATAATCATGGTTCCTTGGGCGAGAACTGCTGCATGATTAACAGAGGTCCATTATAAAGGCAATACGTAACCCAGCTCCTGCTAGTAGTCACTGCCACATCAGACTGAGTTTCTATGGCAACCAGGGAGGAAAATATAAAGCAAATTACAGTTAAATGAAAATTATTCTCCATGACAATATATGTTAATGCAGGAACATTTGCAAGGCCATTCTGGATAAAATGTTTACATTCACACATGTGTTTACTAAAATAAATAAAAGGCAGGCTGGAACTGCTAATGGATCATCCATCTATAAAGATCAGAGACTCCCTTCTCTCCCTCCCCATCAAGTTTTAATATATGCAGAATAAAATTATTCAAGCTGATAGAAAACAAACCACCTCAACAAAGGTATCTGCACATTTAGATAGAGCATATCGTCTTTAAAAAACAGGTTTTACAAAGACCTAACATGTACGGGTTTGGATGCTGAGATCCTTTGATTTTCCTGGCTGTAAACAAAGAGTACATTCATACCTCCCTATCCCAGCAGAAAACACATTCAACGAGAGGCAAAGTCACTCAGAGTATTTAAAGAGATTTGACTGGAATTGGAACAGTGACTTATCTTAAATCAGCTGTAAGTTACTTATTGAAAACTGAACAGTGTTTTATACCTCAGAATTGGCAGCACTGACTACAGCAGTATCCTACACCTTACTGGGGTTTAAAAGCAGCACAGGTCAATGAGAACCTGTTGTCAGATACTTTTATGAAAGCCCACATTTAAGGCTTGAAAAGGTTTGCCTACTCTCCCACCATGATCACTCGGCCTAAGCAGTCCTTTGTTTTTTTAGGGAATCTATCTCCGGTTTTAAATATCTTCTGAAGCACAGGTGAAGTTAATTGGAATGAGGCTCATTCAAGAGGCAGCCACTTGGTTTATTTTAACTCACTTTGCTCGTGCCCCAAAAGAAAAGCCCACAGAAAAAAAGCAGGTTATAAACCAACTTACAGTTTCTTTTCCACTGTGAAGCGCCACGTTTTAAGAACAGTTTAAAATGCTGCACTGGAAAAAAGCTCCCTTCTCAGTCGTGTTTCACGGTTCCCCCTGCCAAGTTCCTTTCCCATGGAAATGGTCTGCCTGTTCCGTGAGCAGCACAGGTGCAGGTCTCTTAGGAAGACCCAGAAAGAGCACAAGGCACTTTTTGAACCCGTTTCAGTGAGCTGGGAACACAGAGGACAGCATTCACTCCGCTGGCACATCTGAACTCACTCTGAACACGCTCCCACTGACCTCTGCATCTGTCTCTTGCCTCCACCTACAGAACAATACTTGAATCATGAGGATCATAACTTTTTATGACAGTGGGAAAACTGCAATATTCTCCACAACTTCGCTCCACCCTGCACATAAAACTGCTCCTAGGTTCAACCATAAAGCAAACCACCTTCTTTGAAGCTCAACTTGAAGCCGACCTGAAAAAAAAACCTGCATTAACATTTTGCATAACCACCCTCGCGGACAGCATCGCTCCTTAGTCATTTAGTGTGAGTGTTGACAAAAGCAAGCAAGGTCAGAAAGGATCTGGGTAACAAAACTCTTCACAGGTGAGCTCAGGTTACCCACAAACACCAAATGCACACACCACCAAATACATTCCAGTCATGCTCCGCTTTCCCCGAGGATCGCTTGCTGCAGAGCCCACAGAAGCATTACCATTATCATTCCAATTGATGTTGTCACTGATCCACGACTCCCTCTACCTTCCTCTCTCCAGCCATATGCAGACTATCTCTGTGCAACACAAACAGCTAGAACCCTCAAGACTAAAAAGCAAATAAATAATAAATCTGCAAATGGAACCACCGTAGCAGTCACTGGGATCCTTTCAAAACCTTCCCAAATTGGTAGGATCGGGTTTCCACTGAAGCTCCTTGCTGCATGTTGAGCTGGAGGGGCTGAATGCTGTTTTCACAAAAGAACTTCTAAAACCACAGGCTGCATGTCTGCACCAGCAAGTATTTATATTCTGTGCACACATCAGATTATGCGTACACCATCCTCGCTGGGCTTCAAGCAGATGAATCCTACCAGACCCAGCTACCTTCCCTGTGCCAGACCTATCGGGTCATGTACCCCGTTTCCTGCTGATGGGCTCCCACATCCTTTTACGGAGAGCTGGCTTGCTGTGCCAAAGTGCATCCTCATCAGAACAGTCATCTCTGTAAACACAAGCAAATGCATGCTTACATGAAGCCGAATTCTAGAGCAAGCCAGGCAGCTCACAGCTCTCATGCCCCAGCAAGCAGCAGGAGGTTCAGTGGGAAGCCAGGCTGCTAGGCAATACTAAGCATGCAACACTGCCAGCAGACCTCCCATGCACCCTTCTCTACTGCAAGCTGCATCGAGTGAATTAGCACCAGATGGACGAGATAACAGCTCTGAAGAGACTCTCTGAAGGATTCTTGTGGATTTCAATTACCTGCACTGCTCAGTAAGAGTAAATTCTGCCTACAACTATTACTGGTAATGTCATAGAAAAGAGCCCCATCGCTCATATCCAGGATGAATCCATAAAAGAGAAAGATTCAAAGAGCTGATCTAACCAGAGACTGCAGCTGGTCTCAGGGATGCAGCAGAAGTAGTAAGCCATTACCAGCACACACAACAGCAGCCCTAGTGCTAACAGCACCCCTAGTGCTAACAGCACCCCCAACTCTTATCCCCACGCCCCCAAATCCTTCACCTCTTGATGCTACCGCAGCTTCACTCTATTTTCAGGCCCTTTCCTCACAACATGCCAAAGAAGGCCCAGATCTCAGGAGAGATATGAAGATGCAGGATGATCTCAGAGAGAGGGAGAAAGGCAGAACAGACAGGAAGGAACATCAAAAGGCAGACAGGCTAAAATTAGAGACAACAATCCTGTATGAGAAGGACCAAGGCAAGAGCAGAGCACCAAGCATAACCTGCATCAGATGAGGCTTCTGGGAAGGGGGAGTCACTGACAGAAGGGAGAAGAAATATTATGGTGGCTGAAGCAGGGGAAGCTAGCAGACAGAACACACTGCAGAGTAAATTCAGGCATTTCAAGACTATAACCTGCAGCCTTCTAACTAAGAAGCACTACTCAACACACCAGGAAAAAGCCACAAAGGTGACTTCCCATCTCATCTCTTCTCCCCTGGATGAGAGATAACTCAAAGGCAACCCCGCTCTCACCACAGAACGAGTTTAACACCCTGCTACCAGCACTGATCACAGAGGAAGCAATTTAATTTGCCACCATCATGCACAACAGAGAACAGTTGAGTAAAGCAGGCCACTTCAAATCCCAGCCAGAAAGCCAGAAGCCTTCTGGACTGCTGGCAAAACAGAGGGCGTCAGATCAGAGACCAGGACAGTCACAGCGCAGGGCCCCAACACATACCCAGAGACAGGCCACAGCAAAGAAGGAAGCTAGAGAAGATAGAGCAGTTATCTGCTATCCTCACTTCCAAAACTAGCATATTCTCACATGTTCTTTCTTGAGTAGTAGGACAAGAAACCACAAGAGATGGAATAAAAAGGTCAACATTTAAGGAGAACAGGCTTTCATCTTCAAACCTGGCTAATATACTCAACGCTTGGACTGCGAAAGGTAAAGTTTTACACACAAAAAAAGCCCAGGCTTGCTTCTTACATACCCACGATCCAGCTTGGATAATGTATTTGCCTGTGCCTCACTGCAAGATGAAACCAAGGAGACAGCTAGCCATGGGAAGCAGCCAAACACTGTAACTCGAGCACGAGCTCACCCAGTGGTATTTAAACAACCGTAGCCCAGCCATGAGCAGGATGTTTGTTTCCCCCACACAGCTCCCCCCTTTCCTGCATCCACCTATAGTTCTTCCCAGCATCAGCATGGCTAATCTCATCCATCTATCTAAAGATATAACGATAGCAGCACGTTATAAATAGGCTAACTTCTCCAGTCCATGCGAGGCCTGACGCAACGGTCGGTGCAGCAAGCAGTGTGTGTTGTTACGACAACAGGGACATTTCACAATCCCCAACAGCCTGCAGAACATGGAAAACACCAGACCGAAAGTATAAAGTCTACCCAAAAGATTACTGCTTTTCACAGGACACGGTCACTGCCACAGTCAGCAGGATACCAGATCCGTTGCCTCCTCCCAGCTGAAGACAGCTATCAGGAGACCATTCCCAATGGAAAACTTCTTGGAACTTTATCTCGGCTCCTCCTGGACCTAACTGGCCTGCAGAACACCCAGCTACTTATTAGTAACTTGGAGCTCGTGGTACAACTTGTTTACACAGAGCGGGTCATAGGATAGGCTGGAAGGTGTAAGCAGGATATAGTTTTATGGCTCTGAACTCCTGCCCAGATAAGCTGATAAGGCTCCATGTTTAGGGGGAGGGGAAGCTTTCATGTGTACTGTATTTAAAATGAAGATGCATCCTAAACTGTAGTTAAACATTTTATACTTAATAATGAAATTTCCATTCACATTATTTTCCTTTAAAGCCATTTAATGGGTTTTTTTAGGAGTTCCTAATTACACATCCTTTCATCTCCTATCAAGATACTCGGAGCAGCACAGCATGACAAACCCCAGCCCTCCAGCCTCTTGCTGCACAGGCTGTGGAGCCTTCAGGGACAGGCTGCCTCTGGACTGTGGTGAATTTTTCAGAGGGTAACGTCTCCCTTCTTTGCCCTGCCCATGAGACAGCTATGGCAGCTTTATGCTGCTCTGAAGGTAAGTCTTTTTGACCTTTTCTATACCGAAAAGCTGTCAGTCTTAAAAAAAATGAATTACAGCTTGTTCAGGGTTTGCTTCCTCCGCCATTACCCACGGCCATTTAGCCCCCCCTCCATGACACCCAGCCGACCGTTCAAACAAGCATCGCCTTCATTTTCTCAGAGCAAGTCCAACACAACGCAAGAGGAAAGCAGATGCTTCCTCTCTGCTCGCAGGTGAGAAAAAAACACCTCAGTACATAGCCGAGACAAAGCTTCTTTTACACATACAGAAGTTTCCTACCCTTTCCAATTGCAAAGCCTGTAAATTTTGATGCTGAAGAAACAGGCACACATTTCAGTCACATATGAACCCAGCACAAACACCTTGCACCTACCAGCAGAATTAATATCTCAGTGTTTCCACAAAGTATGGAAGGATGTAACCTTTGGTTTACTAATACAAACGCAATATACACAATCAATAGCTTGCTCCTGCCAACGCAGGAAATACTCATCAGATAAGTTTGGTTTTCTTAGAGACGGGAAGAAACGCTGCCTACAGATTTTGAGAGGATAAATAATTCAATGCATGAGTGCCAAGGGCAGTGCTGCACACATCCATATGGCAGGGACAATGGAGACAGTAATATATGCTTCACATCACCACCCTGACAGTGACTTCAACCCTGACCTAGAAAAAAACATCACTTTCTCTTGGCTACAACAGCTAATTCACTCTCCATCACCACTACCCTGCAACGCTAAGGACTACCACACGCTCCTCATTTACACTGGGGCAGCATCTCTCAGCTCTTCGGCCTTCGTAGACTTAAGTGCTTGCAACAGCTATGCTGCAGCGAGTGGAACTACTTCCATGATGAACTTCAAACATGAAAACAACCCTGAAGAGATGCAGGTTTCAGAAGCAGTCTGTAGGAGTTCAGGCCTTTTTCACTACCAGAACTGAAAGGGGCAGAGAAACCCAGAATGGTTTCTCATATGTGAGGCCTGGCAAGAGAGCAGGCACAGGGAGAGAGGGGAGGCTGCTCCTGCTGACGGCAGTTCCCAATGGATGCCGGACCACGTACATCATGTCAAAGGCTGGTAGAGCAAAGAGGCTGATCGCTGCGGAAGCCTCCCCACCACAACCCTCATGGCCTGAAACCCTGCAGCTGCACTCAGTCTGCGCTCCTAAAATTAACTGTGCAGATACTACCTGCCCCACAGTCCTGTTTTGGTGGCAATTTGGTGATTTTTCTACATCCTTCAGCATGGGGAAAATGTTAAAGAATAAAGAGGAAGGAACCCAAAATACCTGATATAATTAACTGCACCTTCTAACAGGATTATTTCCTTTCCTGACCCCAATTACTCCTTCAGTTTATTAAAAAGAACTTGTATACGCAGGAATGTTAGCACCCTGAAGAATCACGTAAACAGAAAAAAGTCTGAGGGCACCATTATAAACAGAGTTAATGCAACTCAGTGATTGGAAATGGATCTTGAAAGCTGTCAGATCAAAGCAAGATCTTTCTCGTGTAAGGACTGCATTACCCTTGGAGCCACAGAGCTAATACCATCTATAAAAATATTTTGCTCAAGTAAGTTAAGAACAGCAGCGTTTCATCTGTCAAAAGGTGCAAGGCTTTTATGGGATTAGCCATTCCACAAACAGCATAAAAATTAGAACAGCTTTCTAAAAGCCCTCAGCTCAGCTGACAGAGACTACACAGACCAATGTGTGCGCCTGCTTTCTTCACACACGCTACACGCCAAACAGATTTTTCACTGCTATTAGCATTTAAGCTGTTTTCTATATATATATTTTTTTATACGCACTTGTAAAAGATTACAAATTGGCATCACCTATAACCAGCCACAGATGAAGCCTGCACCACCACCCAGGCTCAGCCAAATTAAATACCAAGCGATAGCACAAGAAAATACATCAGAAAACACCAGTTCTCACACAGGAAGGCTTGGAAATTCCAGGTACAGCTGAACACCCTCCAGAGCAGCCTCCAGACTGCCCGCGCTGACAGCTTCCCCCCCTCCTCACAGCAGGATACTGAAGACAGCATTTTGCCCAAGCGTATTAAGGCTCTGGCTGCACAAGCCCGTACGGTTTAGGATGCCTGTGATTTCAGATAATTGGCTACACCAGCTTTTCCCTTCAACATTCCTGAGAGCATTTCTATGACCATGCATCAGTGACATACAAATTACATAAGACTTGGCGGAGAATCCCATCTCTCTGCACCCTCGGATAAAGCAGCTCCATCCCTGCCGCCGATCTCTCGCAGGAAAAATGGAATATTTCAAAGCCACAAACAAATCACTCCTGCAAAGTGCCATGCAGACTGGTTTAAATTAGACGGGGTAAAAATACATGCGGGCTTATCACAAAACACTGAAATCTTTGCACTTTCTCTCCACAGCCTTTTACAAGTGGAATACCTACAGTTCTGGCTCGCCTCGGGGGGAGCAGACAAGGCACCTTTACTACAGGCCCATCAAGGAAACACAATTAGAATAACAACCACCATGTAAATATTTCCAAGTATTATTTGCTTTGCTGTACTGGAAAGCAGCAGTACCTGTCACTACTTGCTACGTATCTACCAACATTAAATCTTAATACCAGAGAAGAATTTCAATCGACGAGGCCAACAGTCAAGCCTGAAATTCAGGTGCTGCTCAGGAGGCAGGAAGAGGAAGAGGGGCTAACCCTCGGGAGGGAGCCTCGCTCAGTCATTTCACAAAATGTAATTAACCAGCTCCTGTGCATTTATTTCCTTCCCTCGGAGAAGGATTTCTTCACTGAGTAATTAGACTGTCCCAGTTAAGACTCAAGTCACCACACAATATATTTTCCCCCCAAACAAAGCTTGGAGAAAATTCAAGTGCTACTTAAAAAATACTGCAATTTCCTCACAGTGACTTAAAGCCCTTCCTAGTTTTTGCCTTAGTCACTGCATGGATCCAGATCTAACTGAAACCCACAACTAACTGAATTAACTGAAACTAAGACACACATACACACACCCCCATCCTGGTTTTACTCCTATACTCAAGACACTCCATTATTACACAGCATTGCCTTCCTTTAACATATAGAAAAACATGAGGTAAAAAAAAAAACAACACAAAATCAATTGTCCTACTTCAAACACATGTCCAAAGGCCACAACGTAAAGACACAGATTAAACACTGTAAAGATATACTCGTCAGGAACCTTCCTTTGAAGTATCTGCAGGAAACACTGTCATCACGCAGCCATGTTACAATTACACAGTTAAAATAATCACCACCAGTCGTGAGCAGTCCATCTGGTTTACTGAAAGGGAGCACTGCTGGTACAGTATTGATTAACACGACTAGTCTTCACTGACCCTAGAGAAATACATTTGTCTGCTCTACTGAACAGCGGAAGAACACTGCATGACACTGCGAGATGCTTCGGTTTGTTTAGAAGTGGTTTTGGGGACTCAGTTGATGAAAACGTAAGTAGAAAATAAAATCATTTTAACAGGTTGTCTGCTAGAGACGAAGGAAGAAATGAAGCCTGGTGCTCTGCTGGAGGGCTTTTTCTTTTTAGGGTATTCTGGGGGTTTTCTTCCCCTACCCAAAACAGACATTCAAAATGGACAATCTGCATTTTTAAGTCTGAGAAAATACTATTACAATATCCTAAAAACAAAAAGCAGCACATTTAAAAAAAAAAATCGTTTCAGCCTAAGCCTTTTTTTTTTTTTTTAATTAAATGGGGATAGGAACAAGAGTTCATTTTTAAAAGCAGAAGCAGAACTGAACAGTAAAAACAATTGTGAAACTCTAAATGCAACATCTCCAGCTTGCAGCCTGTCAAACCAGCAAACGCTTCCATGACCAGAGCTCTTGTCATCACTGTTGCGAACAGGAACAAGGCAAAACCAGTCGGGCAATGGTCACAAGGGCAGAAATCAAAAGCCTTACACAGACTCCAACTCCAGCACGTTGCTGGCTGTATGGGCAACTCAATCTGCTGTGACTTTCACAAACCAAACCCTCAGCACTTACTCAGACAAGTCTGGAGCTGATGCAAGTCCCTGCTAGCCCTACAATACAGGTTCACAGCAAACCCCACAGAGGCCCAGATCGCCCTTTTACAGGGAGGACACAGACAAGATGTGCCCTGGCAAGTTCTATCCCTCCCTGTGCTACCTCCTTTAGGACTGACGGGTTCTCCCAGAAGCAAAGAGACCTGGAGCACCTCTGCATAAAAAGCACTGAGCTCCACAAACTCCAACACACCTTGGCAAGAGCAGACACAGGGACACACAGGGCAGCACAGACACAGCTGCACAGCACAGCTCTGCCTTGGGGACAAGTAGGGGTACGCCATGAGGGTAACTGTGCTTCACAAGCAGCTCTAGCAGAGCCCTGAACTCACACCCTCAGAGAGAGATCCTCCACAAAGGGAGCTTCACACAGCAAAAAACAGATCACACAGCTTCAGGGCAATGCTCGGCAGGCCCAAGGGAAGGAGGTGCCTGAGAGCTTCCCTGCTGAGACACAGAAGCCCACTTTGGTTCCATGCAGAATTTTAAGCCCTTTCACCACACACCACCACGACCACTTAAAAGTGCTCCAACGCGCACCTTCAGCTGCCAGTAAATCAGTAAATCCACTTGGTGAAACGCCAACTTTTCTCTTTTTAAGTTAATCAAGGCAAATATTTAGTTCCTGGTAAAGCACACACAAAAGAATGTATGGATGCCATTAGAAAACAGGCGAGAGTTAATCTGCTTTTGCACCTCCATGACTCCATGGAGTGTTTCCCCCCCTCCCAGAAAAAAGCAAAATAAATGGGCTGATTATATAAAAATGTTTCATTTTATGAACCAGAAAAAAAAAAAAAAAAAGATAAATACATTTAATTCCAAGTTCCTTAAATTTATATAATCTCAGGGAAGCACACAGCCTTACACATTAACAAGATGTTTTCAGCTAAAAATCTTTGCCTGCACAGGAAAGGGGAAAAATATATATATATATAAAATGAATTGGTCTGTACCCAATTTCAAAAGCCATCTCAAGGGGAATTTTGCTTCAACAGAGGCCTGGAATTTGTTCTCTGCCTATAGGGCCATGTCCCCAGTGGTAAGAGAGTACTTTGTGTACAAAACCAGGAGGGGGGAGGAACCCTTTTCCTGCAACTGGATATCAAAACACATCTCTCAGGCTGGAGCAGAGGCCAACCCGTAAACACACCGACTCGGGTGCCTCAATGAAGAGGCCGGCTCTGAAGCCACACGCACACCTCCTTGCAGGACAGCTGCTCTCTCTGGGAAAGGGCAGAGGGCACCGAGGGCTCAGCTCATCCAGGCTGCTGCTGAGCAGAGGGCTGGGGGGAGAGCAGCGATTTGCCTTTCTAAACATGCCACCCGCGTACCGGGCGGGGGGGTCAATTCTGGGCTGCAGAAGTGCAGCTGTTTTGGGTTGGGATTCCTTCTTTCTTCTTTTTTTTTTTTTTTCCTTCCTTCTGTCTCTTTTCCCTTCTCTTTGCTTGAGGGCAAAGGTGTCGAGCAGCCCCTCCCCGGCACACAAAGGCTTGTCCGCGGAGAGAAATACCAAGCAATTTAAAGATTAAACTAGGAAATAAATAGACGCGGATCAGCCGGGCTCGGCTGGCTACGGCTCGGTTCAGCTCCATCCCATCCTCTGCGCATACACGCGCAGGGCTAACGCCTACCCGGGGATGATGAAATGGGAAACGGAAATTACCATTTCAGACAACTTTTGGTATTGTTCCTCCCGGCGCAGTGCTCCCCCCAAACGGCACTCTCCCCTCCTGCCTCCCCCCACAGAACAGGGTGGATGCGGGGAGGGACACAGGGCCCCCGCCGCGGCCTCGGCCCGGAGCCGCACGCTCCTCCCGGCCCGTCATGCGCCCCACGGCTCCCCACAAGCCTCCACACCCCTCAGCAGCCCCGAGCTGGCTCTGCCGCCCCTCCGAGCCCCGCACACGCCAGCCCCCCAGTACCGAAACACACGCAGCACCCCCTCACACCCGTGACACCCCCCCCCAGGCTCCCTCCCCTTCTGGCGCGCCCCCGCGCTCTCCCCCCCCAGCCCTTCCTGACCCCAATCTCCCTCTCCACCTCCCCCGTAACCCCACATC
>JANRGW010052475.1:0-63351 GCA_024733675.1 Psilopsiagon aymara
AAAGGCGGGTGGGGTGCGGTGGAACGGGAGCGGAGGTGCGGGGAGGACCGCGGCGTTCTGGGGTTGCCTGGAGACGGCCGTGCCCGCCGGCGGAGACCCCCACAGTGTGATGAGGGGGTGACCCTTGCAGCAGGGCCGAGGCGGGGGGGAGGAAGCATCTTCAAAACGGCGCCTGCAAGGTGACCCCCACCCTGCAAATAACAGTGCGCCCCGTGCTAATAATTAGCGATAATGTGTCCTCCCCACGCCGCCTCCCTGAGCAAGCTTTGGGCTGGTTTCTCCTGCCCTTGGTGGTCACAGGCAGGTTGCACTCTCATGCTTCAGCATAGGGGGGGGGGACTACAGGGCCCTGTGCTGGAGAGGGACCCCCCACCCCCCAGAGCAAGCAGTTGGGATGCAGGGGGGCTCTGGGAGGCAGCGGCCGTGGCAGGGGGAGCTGCCGTCTGGGGGGGCATCCGCAGAAGCCCCCCAGGTCTTCGACAGCCCGCCGGCATCGAGGCAGTGTGATGGAAATAGTACTGCCGCAGTGACACACACATGGCTGCGGAGTGGCGTGCCTGCAGCGTGGCTTTTCCACCCCGGCCGGGGCGAGCAGAGTGGGGCTTGGGGGGTCCCTGGTGTCCCCACCATTGTCTCATTAGGGAGGCTTGGTGGGATTTGCTGTGCTATGTCAGCATTCTCCCCACCGGTTTTGTCCAGACACCCCATAAACTTCTCCGGGGTTATCTTGGTGTGTCCCTTGACATGATAATCTCAAGAGTGTGAATTGTGAGTGTACTGAAAATGTGTGCTTTGTCTGTGCTTGTTTTCTTTTTGGTTTTTAGTTTATTTTGTATAATGAGTTTGTATTCCGAAATCAACACTAAATTCTCTTTTCTGACAGGTATCGTTTATTTCTCTTCCTTATCTCCATAGTAATATGCTTTGTTGTGACCAAGTCCTTCCTGCTGACCTGCTGCTTGCCCATCTTTCTGATGGGCATGAGGTACTACTTCAGTAGAAAAGTTATCCTGCACTATCTCGATTGTGCGCTGCATACAGACATGTCCGATATTGAGCAATATTACATGAAACCGCCAGGTGAGTACGAATTCCCAGAGGGAGCCTGCTCCCAGCCCTGCTCCTCCGGGAACATGGCTGCTCCCTGCTGCTGGCGCCTTTTCCTCCTGTCAGCAGCACTGAGCAAGCTCAAAAGTCGCCAGAATGCAGCTCTTTGGCCATATCAGGCACACAGACGTCTCTGCTTTTGGTTTGGGTTTTTTGGGTTGGTTTTTCCCCTTCTCCCCTCAAACATGTCTAGTCATCCAAGGCAGCCTCCATCCACCCCGGAGAGCAGTGCTCCGGGGTCCCACAGCCTGTCTGTGGGGACCAGGTTATTGGTGCTGGGGGATGCTGAGCCTGGGTGATGTGGTTTATTTACCGCAGCCCAGGTCCAACCCAGCCTTTACTTCTTGTGCTTGGTATTTCTTTGCTTCTTGCACTTGGTATTAGCTCTGAGAGTAGCCTTTTAGCCCAAACGCGTAGAACCTGTTTTAGTTATTGCGCCCATTTCCCTGTGTTATGCAAGAAGAACATGCCTTAATGCAAGTGTTCTGGAAGAGGCACAGATCAGGTATGTAAAGGGATGCTGCCTGGGTTTCACATAATACACATTTGCCCATTTACTAGATTTATGCAAGTAATTAAAAGTATAGTATCCACTGATAATATTTGGCTGTCAAGCTGTAAAAAAATCTCTTACGTGATGATTTAAAAAAGAAAAAGGCCCTTTAGAACTTGTCAGGTGCTGTTTCTCTTCTTGTAGGCACACATCCATGTTGAGGACAAGAGCAAGGGGATGACTGGGCAGTTGCTTGGGGTTTGAGGTTTGGTGGTCACGTAGCACAAGCAGTGAGCTGGGAGAGGAAGGCAATGCCAGTATCCCAGTTAGTTCCATCTTCTTGGGGTACCTTCTCTGTCATTTTTCCGTGTAACCATGTTTTCACTGTGTGATTGCTGTTCCCTACGTGTGACTGACCTTGTCCTGGGCACTTATAGAGGATTCGTGGGAAGCAATACTATAGCCGCAAACTTGCCTTCACTTCTACAGTGCTCTTCCTGTAATGAAAATCCCCTAAGACTAGATGTGCTTGCTTTAGATTTCATTTCCATCATAGCGCATGTCTCGTGCAGGTCTCGTCCCATCTTTCGTATGGGTTGTGTTTCATTTACAACGCTTGCTCTTGGAAAAATTGAGGTGTGACTGGTATTTAAAAACCTCCATCGAAGGTAGTGGTGCAAAAATAAAAGATCTCCTAAGCAAAAGATTTCCAAGCCTCTGAGGTTCAACAATGTGTTATGCTGGATAAGGTAGCAGGGGACTCCAGTGGAACAAGAACATGTACTATCGAGTCACTAGGTGTTTGAGCTGCATCGCTGATTAGTGCTTGGGACTTGTGTGGTCACGATTCGGGGCATGGATCAAAGTGCTTGTATTTAAAACACTATGTGTGTGTATATATATATAAAATAAAGGGTCTCAGAGGAAGAGCAATGCCCTCAATTTGTTTAGGGTCAATAATGTAATCTGGTTCAGCAATGTTGCCAACATGTCTTTGAAACATTAGCATTTTTTAAACATTATTGGTACCTAAAAGGGCTGATTTCAGTTTTAAAGCAAAGGTGTGGGCTTTAATTTTTGACAGAATTTAATCATGTGTAATTAGGCTTCTGCCATGCCATAAAACACAGATTTATGGGATTGGTGGTGCTTATTTTAAGGTTCTTGGTGTTAAGTATGTTGGCTGGAGTCATAATTAGATAAAGACCGAAGAGGCTTTGGGGAAGAGAAGGGTGTCTGTGAGTCGGGACTGGCACTGCCAGTGATTTCTGTCCATGTGCCGTATAGCTGTGTGGTGCTATTTGGTGTAGCTATGTACAAGGCGTGAAGCCAGTGTTTTGCTCCTGTTTCCCCCCAAAAGACAGTTGCTGGTTCCTTCCCTGTAAGACAGTGGTATGAAGGCAGTTATCTTGGAGCAGCTTGGAGTTTTGTGTGCCTCAGAGGCTGTCTGACTTGCATTGTCTGCCTGAGTGTACGGAGACAGGCAGTGATGTGCCATATTGGCGCTGTCCGTCCTGCCCAAAGGACAGAGAAATGGCAATAAAACAACTTCCAGCCCCAAGTTTGTCTTTATTTGTCTAGTTTACAAATTAGCACGCAGGCAGAAACGCATGCAGTGGGAATGAGAAGGGCTCCTTGTCCTGTGTAATGCTCCAGCTCAGGCATTAGTGAGAGCTTTCTCAATGAGGTGTTAGAGAAGAAATGGCCGCAGTGAGGGTAATTTGGTGTGGGAACAGGGGCCCAGAGTGGCTGGAGATGGTCAGAGCTTGACTAGGTGAGTTAAAACCCAACCTGATGTAGCTACATCCCAGCCTGGCTTTGGCTGGGAGCACAACAGGCAACTTCTAGCTTCTTCTGGAGAATCCTTTTTTTACCTGCTTGAATATTGGTTTTCCAATGTGGAAAATAGAAGAAGGGAGCATTTCTGGGGTGGTTTATGAATTCTTGTTTCTTAAGGCAATGAACACAAAGCTAAAACTGGGATGAGGTTTTAAGGTCTCAGATCTTGATGTTGGTTGAGGCTTTGCTGTGGGTGCTTGGCATCTGTGGGACCTGGGTATGAAAACCTGTTTGCAGTGGGCTCCCTGTGGTACCCCGGGTTGGATACCATTGTACAGAGCATCTATAACAAATAGCCCCTGGCAAGTCAGGCATCTACAGTGAGGGAACACTTTATCTATTAGAAAGGATCATTCTCAGTGGTTTTGCCGCAGCACCTGCCAAAACTGTGGCTGTGCTTTAAAACCAAACCAAAAAGACCTGTTTTGCAGTGGGGTGCTGCAAGCACCCAGTTTAACGATGAGTGTTGAAAAATCCCATGGGTTACAGTCTTTCTGCAGTTTTCTGCTCCTCTCACCTCCAAGTTAGTTATTGCTTTAAATATCCTCCACTGGGCTTTGTATGAACTGAGAAATACGTGCTGACAGTGGCTCTGCACAAGTACACCAGCCAAAGTCTGTGTCTTTGTTTTCTCTTGCCCTCCTACACCTAAGCCAAGGATCTGGCGGAACGTTTAGGCCAGTGTTTGATTCTGAGCTTGTATGCAGCGGGGGCAACTTGAAATGGCTGTTCATTTGAAAAGTATTGCTTGTGTTGAGTCCTGTGCTGGCATCTTAAACCAGGAGGTTGAATGGTTCAAACACCTTCCTGAGCTTTTTGTAAGCTTGCATTTTTCCATTTAAAATAGCACTTATAGGAATTTTCCTTTTTAGGCACAGGGGTGGTGGAAAAGAAAGGAGTTGGATAATGGGCTTAATTGTCAGCCAGAATAACTTGGGCTCTAGTAAACAGAGAAAAAAAGAAGGAATTAATTTTAAATAGAGCGCTGCCTCTTGCATTTCTCTACTCAAATAAGAGGAGCACAGCTGGAGCTTCTTTTATGGTCTGATGAATTTGACGACTAATCAATTCCACAGCGTCTCCTCAAGCTTCTCTCCCTGTTAGTTGTGTTGTGTGTTGTGTATATATGCAGCAGTGGTTGGTGGTGTGTTGGAGAGATTCTTGTGAGGCTGAGGTCTCTGCTGGAGGGTGATGGAAACCAGGACTCCTTCCCTCCGATGCAAACCTGCTGCTCTCTGAAAGGAGCAGGGGCGGGGTGTTAGCTGATGAGCCAGCAGGTCTTTCTTTGTGGTTTGCAGTGTTATCTGGGCTGCCAGCTGTCCCAGCAGGGTCTGCTGAGGGGTGTGCACATGTTGTGTTTGTGGTGGTGGAAGCTGGCCTTTCCCAATGGGTTTGGGCACTGGAGATTAGCTGTGTGATTGCATTGCGATGCTCAGTGCCGCAGGCCAGGAGGGACAGGCAGCCTGGAGCGCTGTGGCTGCAGGACCTGGTGGAGTCTTGAGGGCATCTGCCTTGGTGATGTAGCAGATGAAGCCCGAGTGGCTGCTGCAGAAGGTGTCTGGTCACATTAACCGCAGCACGCTGAGAGCTGTGGTTTTCAGCAGTGCCTGTACATCAGCTCTCGCTCTTGGAGCAACAGGATGCCTCTGGTTGCCCTGTGCTACGACTGGGCATGCACCTCTGCTCTCCTGCCTCTGCCCAGGGCTGAGCAGAGCCACTCCATCCTGTTACCTTTTGTCCCCTGGTACATGAGGGTGCAGATGAAGAGCCTGTGCTGAGATCCCAGCCTCCCGGGGTGACGAGGCCCTAAGGAATCATAGCATCAGCTATGAATGGACAAGACCTTTAAGATAATCAAGTCTAACAGTTACCCCAGCACTGCCAGGTCCACCATTAACCCGTGTCACTGCGAGGTGGCTATGGGGGGATGGCTCATTGGGGTCCAATTCCTGCTGCTTCTGGATGGCACATTCCTCAGCTGAGCCCGAAGGAGGGATGTCCTGCTCTTCTTGCCCCTCTCAGAGGTTTTGGGATCTCATCCTTTTCTACTGGAAGGATACCAGTTGAGGTGGGGCCAGAGCTGGGTTGTAAGGAGGTGATACCCTGTGTGCCACTTGTTCTTTTTGTGGTGTTCCTCGCCTTCAGTGAGACCTTTATCTGGTTTTAATTGTGCTTTTGGACCAGGCCATTTGCAGCAGGTTAGTTTCCAGCTAACCCTGTTCACTGACTGCTGAGCACTGGGGTCTATGGGATGCACAGCAGTGAGGTTTGGCGCACAGGGAAAATACAGGGGCCACCTTGGGAGGAGATCCTCAGCATGGGAACTGTGGTTCCTCTGCCATGCCCAGACCCTTCGCAAGCCTGGGGGGTTTCTCCCCCCCCCCCCCAGGGCCCAGTTTTTCCACATTCTGGGTAATGCTCAAGCTGCCAGATAAGCAGGAGCACCGCTGCTGAGCGATAACATTGTTTGGAAAGAATAGAGCAGCAAAGAAAGGGCTTAGTTACCTGAGGCTGGGAGAGGGCTCAGGGCTGCTGCTTCCCAGTGCAGGAATGTGTTTTTGGAGAGCCCAGCCCGGCTCACGGTGCCCAGAGGCTGCTGGAATCTGAAGCATCCCTATCTTCAGCATTTCTTGCTGGCTTATGCAGTGCCCTGACCTCATGTGTCTGCCAACCCCCTGCGCTCACCCTCGTGTATGGGGTTTCTGTGCGTGCCTCTCCTCATGCATGGTGTAGGGTGGTGAGAAGTTGGAGCCGGAAAGCCCAGGGGAGGGGCTGTGTCCTTATCTCCACCTCAGCCTCACCCAGCTCTGCTCCACACCCCTGAGAACTGAGGTCAGGTCTCGTCCTCAGGCAGCGCAGGGTCTCTCCCTTGAGCATTTCTGGTGCTGGGGTCTCTCTGCAATTCAATGAAGGTGCTTCAAGGGATGAGCTCTTCATATGGGAGAGATCCTACAGGATTAGGATTAGAGACTATTGGTATATTTACAGTGGGAGGTATTATGTCTGAAAGTATTTGAGGGGGACAGTCAGGGGGACTGCTGCTTACCAATGTTGCTTTTGAGTTTTGACAACTTAGCACTGGAGATGAGAAATGCCAAACCAGGCAGCAGTTTGTTGGGAAGCAATAGGAAAAACAGCTCATGTTTCCAAATGTTAGGGATATGCTTTGTCCAGCATTAGTTTTGTTTTGGTTTTATTTGAATCGTGTCAAATGTCTTTAAAGTTAGGTTGACTCTCCCAAAACCCTCCTGCACTCCATCTCTCCTGGCTGCCTTGGTTTGCTGCATAGGAAACCTGGCTTTTGCATCTGGAGGCAGCCCCATCCTGCAAGCACGTAGCAAGGGCACAGTGAGCTTGGCCCAGTGCTACCAGCACCAGAACACACCATCACTCCTACCCTCCACCCAGTGTGCTCAGAGCTGACCCAGGGCTCCTCCCAGTGCCAGCAGCATGGATGAGCTGGAGGCCAACCAACACTGTACCCATGCGGATAAGTACTGGGTAGATCTGGAGGTGGTAAAGCTGAGGTCCCCCATAGAGTCACAGAATGGTTTGGGTTGGAAGGAACCTTAAGATCATCCAGTTCCAACCCCCCTGCCATGTGCAGGGACACCTCACCCTGAACCATGTCACCCAAGGCTCTGTCCAGCCTGGCCTTGAACGCTGCCATTGATGGAGCATTCACCGCTTCTTTGGGTCGGAAGTGCTGAGCCACGCGGATCAGCTCTGCTCAGCCTCACTGAGTGCCTGCAGGGCCCTTCTGCCCCACAAACTCCGTATTCTTCAGTGTTTTTTCCACTTTTGGGGTTCAGGCAGTGCAGAGTAGAACAGTGGTGCTGTCAGCCAAGGGCTGGCACGTGGGAAAGCTGGAGTTGTCTGATGAGCGGAGCAGCCTGCGGATTCAGGGCTATGTCATCCATGCACATGGTATGAGTGTGTTCATGGGTAAGCCACCGCAGCCTTCCCCCCTCCTGTGTATTTATCATTGGAGTAGGAACATATGCACAAACCCATTCCTCAACGTGCGCAAGACAAAAATAGCTCTCCCGCGAGTGCTGGCATGGTCCCATGTCAAAATTAGATAAAAATAGATTTTATAGTAAATTTTGCAGAGCAATACTTATGTTTTTCTCCACGCAATGAAAAATTCTCTCTAAAGGTAGTCCCTAACTGACGTGACTATCAGTTAAACCAGCAGCATTTGAGTTGTATCCATCCAGGTGGGTATGATGCTTCTGAACATAAACCCTGCCTGCAGGTGTTTAAAAACCCCAGTACATGCAAGTGCTGTTCATTAATCTTCAATACAAGAAGTACTAAGTTGTGTAAATTGAACATCAGGAGTGTTTAGGTGCAGTTAAGTTCTCCAGACAAGCAAACACAAGCCATATGAGCATGAAGGGGGATGGACTATCAGATGCTCTGGGTTTTTTTCTGGCTTTGAGTATCTCTTTTAATGTTTTCTGTGTGTTGGGTGTTTCCTGGCGTGGTTGTGTGCAATCTCTTACAACTAAAAAGGATCTTCTCCACAAGTTTAAATGCAAATTATTTACTTTTCTAAAGGGTTTTCAGTGGCTTCTCTGCTTTATTTCTGTTTCTTAGGAATGGTCAAGATGAAAAGCCTGCTTAGGGTTTTCATTATTGCCTAAATTTAGGCTCCATGTCATGTATGTAGTTTGTAGTAGGGGTTTTAAAAGTAGGAGGCTTTGAGCCCCTCTTGACACTTGAGGTTTGGATGTGGGAACACGAACTGAAAAATCTTACTTCCAAGCACATTATTATATTTAGTATTACATTTAGCCTCTTAGGATTATCCTGGAGTGTCTGTGGTCAGGTTGGTTCTTCCCAGTGTGCACAACCAGGGGTCTTAATACTTTAGAAATCGTCATTAGTCATTGCTCTCTATCTTAAGACCTCTAAATATATTGCAGAAGCAGCTTTTAGGCAGAGTCCTTAATGCACAGCCTGATTTTCAAGATCAGCCATTCAAAATCTGTCTAAATTTCAGAGTGGATTTCTGAAATGCTTTTTGTAGGCTTAAATCCTTATCCAGGCAGGTTATATTTCATTACCTGGGGTGGGAATGGCTGGCGGGGCTTGAGGTGGCTGCAAGCCCTGTATGGGCTCTGGGGGCTCGCAGTGGCATTTACTGGTGTATTGCAGAGCACACACTTTTATTCTGGTCATGCAGTGCTGGGGATCTGTTATAAATCATCACATGCTTGATGCTACTCCTTCCAGACTAAAGCAGAAAGAGACCTGGTGAGTGTTGCTGGTTCCTGGTTCTGTGAGGAGCTGAGGGATGTACAGGTCTTTGTAGCTTTCTGCATTAGTGAAACAGGAAGTCCAAAGCGTATTTTTAGGTGGTTTTTTTTTTTCCTTTCATATTTTTCCAGCTGTAGGAAGCTGAGGAATGGTTTCTTTTTCCTGACTGGTGGCTAATGAAAGTGGTTTTCAAGGGAATCCAAAGAGAGCACGGTGCCTTACCTAGTCTACATTTACAAATCTACTGTTTTAACCCAAATAATAAGGTTGTTTGGCTTTTATCTTTTAGGTTTTTGGAATCGCCAAGAAGCCTCATGCTTTTTACTAAGGGTGCATCAACAGTTAGTTCATAGTGGCCCAATTGGAGCCAGGTGCAAGCTGAGGTATCTGTTACAGATGGCTTTGAGCTGTTCGTTCAAGTCATCTGTTGACCCATGGGACCCCAGCAATCAATTAACTTTTTGTGCAAGCACATAGGTATCGTTTGCTGTCTTCTATAACTGTTTGACAAATGTTTCTTTCAAGAAGTGAAAACTATTCCGTACGGTATAACTCTAAAATGCAGACCCAGGACTCCCATGGTTTTAGCGCCAAACTGTGATTCGGCATTAAAGTGGGGTTCCTGGTGTGAAAGGAGGCTTTTCAAAATAGGTACCTGGTCATACATATAACAGGAGTGGTTTTAAGTGCCTATGTCAAATATTACTGTTTAAAATTGGATTTGCAACAGTGTAAACTCTGAGAGAAGAATACGCGGCATTAGTGGTGTGTTAACATGTGCTGCTTGAAACGGCAACTTGCAGCTAATATTTGTCACTGAAAATTCATGTGCTGCTTCTAGGGTTTATCCAAGTGACAAAACTGAAAAATGCAGGGTTTATGAGAAAAGGATTTTTTAGTTCAGGAACTGGAAAATGAAAGGGAGGATGGTTTTAATCCAAATTAAGTTGATTTGCTACTCTTTCTGTGTGTTTTCACCATGAGGAAGCAAAAACCTGTGTGTAGTGGTGAATGTCATACTTTTTTCAGCCTGAAACAAAACTGTTGGTTCTGTTACGGGCTTCCTCAAGAAGCAAAGCTCAGACCCAAGTATTTATTTAAAATAACTGATTATGGTAGAGCCTTGATAGGATGTCCCCTGCCATCTGGGTAGGACCAAGCTATGCGCTGGCAGAAAATCATAGAATGTTTTAGATTGGAAAGGACCTTAAGATCATCCAGTTCCAACCCCTTGGGTGGAACAGCATCCTTGGGGCGGATGCTGTGGTGTGTGCAGAGTTAGTGCCAGCCTGGCTTCCCTCTGCATCGTCTTTCCCAGTGGAAGATATTGGTGAATTCAGGACTAATGTGTGAATTGTTTTGAATTGACAAAACCTGCATTTTTGAGCTATTTGCCCAGGTTTATGCTCGATCACTAGTAATTGCTATACAAGCTGTTCCCACTGTCTCTTGCCAATGTGCTTGAATCCTGACTTGGAAGCCGAGGTGCAAGTTTGTTTGCTTTGTACAGTTGCAGCTCTTGGTCTCTGTGCTAAGGCTGCTAATTGAAATGGGGGTTGATGTACCAGCTGTCTGGCTGTGAATGGCTCCTCAGTGCACCTCCCAGACAACACTCATTTAAACAGCTATCGGATAATAACATCTATTGGGAGTCAATAGTAGTTCCTTGAGTTCTTTCTTTCCCATTTTATCCCCCTCTTTCTTCCCCTCCCACAGCAGTTCTCTATCCCACTTACCTAATTTTGTGTCAAACAGCAATATATATGGGTTTTTATCCTTTGAATTCTGCTCGGCTCCTGTGTTGAATTCTCTGGTGGGTTTGGTCTGGTTCTTGCTTCATTCATCACTTCTGGCATTTCCCAGCAGTGATGGTCCCACACCCAGCATCCCTCTTTGTATCTCTCTGATCTTCCCCTTCCTCCTGTTACACTCTTAAATCTGTCGCTTTGCTTAATCTCATTGTGTAAGTACTTTCATCTTCTCAGTTTGCCATTCAGATGTTGTGCATGGGGAGCACAATGGAATAGAGCACAATATTTTCTTTTTGGTAGAGTACTCGGAAAAACAAAGATGAGAAAATAAATAGAAGGCAGCAGCACGAGGATATTGTGTCTGCTGAGCTGAAAAGAGTGCGTCAGTGCAGTGCACAAACCCACGTGTTGGTGATGGTGGGGAGAGAACATTCTGCCTAAAGGCAAATGAGCTGCAACAACTGCATTTCTTACACCTTCTTTAGAGCATCTGACCCACGTCGCTCCTACACATACCTGGACACAGTTATTTGATCTTTTCAGCTATGATTTTTTTTTATTACAAACCCCATTCTTCCCATTTTAATAGGATACATAAAATCATTGCTGCAGTCAGTACAGCAAAACCCCCCCACATTTCATTTGCTGAGATCAGGGCTTTTTGTTCTTTTTTTGGAGGTGCCAAATCTGTTCATCTTCCCTGGAACTAGATAACAGCATCAGAAACACTGTGTAACACTTCTCGTGGGAATCCAGGGAAGACCTAAATCTGTAGTTCTTTCAATTTAAAGTAATGTTAAATAGTGGAACTGCAAAGAGAAGCTTTTGAAAATACCCTGCTTTGGAGCACCTGCAATTTGTAAGCAATTTTAGATGATGGTTGGCTGGAGACAGAGCAACAAAAGCATGGCAGATACGTGGCTGCTGTCTGCTCAACAGCAGCAAGCATCTTGGTGAAGTCCTCCTGATTGGAATTGCCTAGTTGGTGGTGGGATTTGTTCAAGAGAGGAAGTGAGTGGATGGGAGTTACTGGATGAAAGGGATGCGGATGAGAGATGCTTTAGAAATCCAAACTGTTTAAAAGGGGTATTTGTAAAACACCTTTTCAGTCTTTTGCTGCCTGTGAAGTCAATTAGATTCACTTAACAGCTGTGAAAATACACGTCTGGTGTGATTTCAGAGCCTGCAGATGTGTAGGGGATAGCATCAAGATGTGCCTTTTAGGCAGATTTTCATTTGGGAATAAGCCGTGGTCAGGTTTTACAGGGGGTTTTCTGCTGAGCCATCGGCAGTCTGAAAAGCATCAAAGTGTCTGCACTCTGGGACAGCTTGGCTTAAAGATTCACTGGGGCATTTGCTTTAACTTAATCACAGGCTTAAATCCCTTGTCTTTTGTTGGGAGTTCAGCATAGGGGCATCCTTCAGTTATGGGTGCAAGTGCTCTTTTGATATTTACAGGAGATCTGTGACATAGACAGGACATGCAGTGATGGAGTAAACCTTGCGTTTGCTGTGTGTGCTGCCAGCTTCCTGCAAGGGGAATTTATGATGTTTTAGGGAAAACTGGTGCATCAGAAGCAAGAGTTGCAGCTGTGAACCTGCTTTTAGTTTACTCATTCTGCCCTGTTTTAGCATCAGTTGTGAATGAGGAAAATCCAATGGATCTTGAAAACGCTGCACTTCTACCCAGGTTCGCATCTCTCCTGGCTCTGGTCGCTGTAGATGGTGTTCACGTTTATACATTGATCGCCTTTGCACAGATGCGTGGTGAATAAGCATGGAAGTGTCTGCTTTCACTGGCTCTGAGCAAGCTTCATTTATTTCCCGTGTGTCTTCCGATGGAATGAGACACAGCCCTTTACCTGCTCACTCTGATTTATTTTGCAGACCTCCCTTAAATCCCTGGCTCTTGTGACTGGTTTTGGGGCTGGGGCTCAAAGGAACCCCTCTCATGTGGATGTGGAGTCTTAAGGTGGTGATAGATGGTTATCAAAGGAGATCTGGGAATAAACAAATCAGGCTTTTGTAGGGACTTCAGGGCCTGATAGGTCTGCCATGGTAGTCTGGACACATGGCAAAGGGTTATCCTTTTTCCTTCTTTAATTTTTAATTTAATGCAGAGATTTATATAGATGTTATTCTCATTTTCCACTAATGCATCATCTACACCAGGTCTATTGTCTGTGCCCATCCTGACAGATACATTGATGTGTCTAGAATTTTCTTACACTGCCACATTAAAGCGCTAGTTTCAGTCTGGAGCTGTGGAGTTCAGTAGAATTACACCCAAGGCACATTGGCCTTGTACTAGAGGAGGGATGAAGAAACACATTGGCTTGAGCAACAGTGAGCATCCAGATGTGTGTTTTTCTGTACCATGGCAGTGCTCTGGCTTCACATAGGGCATCACCACTGGTTTGCTGAGAGTCAAAGGTTGGTGCATTGGTGATGGGGGCTCACACTGCTTGGGACGTCTTGTTGGGAATAAGGAGACAATGCTGAGGCTTTGTAGAGAAAAGGTGTTAATTTATGGTGGGAACCTGCGGTGGGATGGCCATGGGGAGGCGGACAGCATGGTGGGATGGGAATGCAGTGGTACCCCCTGATTCCACCTGACCACTGGAGTCACCACCCACTGCGTCAGTTGGTTTAGGGTTGGGTTGGAGATGTGGGAAGATGCCTGCAGCTGTCACTGGGTCTGGTTCAGCCCCACAGCAGTGCAGTGAAGCTCTGCAGGGTCTGGTTCCATATGATTCAATGAGCACCTTCTCCCATGCTCTTGCTGAAGAGGATGGTGTTGTGTAGGGTAAAAGTTACTGGTGGAGGAAGACCTCTGGTGTTTGAAGCAGTGTTTGAGGGGTTAAAAGCACTTAGGGAATACTTGGAAGGTTTGCTTCGAGAGAGTTGCTAGTTATTTATCTGCTTATTTATATGGGTTTGGAATTGCATTTGCTATAAAACAAAGCCTTAGTCCTGTCACTACCTCTAGCCATAAATGTCAGAAGTGCATGGCAAACCCCCTTTGCAAGGAAAAGGCTTTGTTTCTTGGCATGTTGCAGGTGGAAATTGCTTTCATTTTTCCCATCACCTTCCATGCCAGGATGTGTCTGCAGGGATGCTGTGCTGCCTCGATGGCAGCAGGCAAGGAGGCTGTGGGTTTGGCTGCTTGACCCAAGCCTGATCCTCCTTACCAGCTTTATTATCATTTCAGATCCCCTGTTTAGTCATCTACTCCTTACACAGAGGAATAGGTTTGGCCCATTGCTGGGGGGGCTCATACTAACAGATCAGACAGGATTGGTCCCAGTGAGAAGTATGATTGAGCTGTGCTTCAGTGCCACCCTCACTCTTTGCTTCTTGAGCTCTTCCCAGTCCCGTATAATGGATTTTGGGTGTTTATCTTGGTGTGGCAGATGGTGACTATTCACATGCTGTGATATGATGGGGTGGGTTGGTCCCAGCTGATTACAGCAGCATCCTTGTTGGGTGCCTGAGCTCTGGGAAGGGTATGTGTGCAGCACCCTTTCAAGTTGCTGTGCTAGAAACAGGAGTATTTATGGCTCGCAGTAGACTTGAGGTGATCAAGCCATGTACATCTGACTTCAGCCTGTGGTTTGTACCAATTACATGCCTGAACCTTTTTGTCTTTTCTTATGTCTTCCTTCCACATTAAATAGTGAATTTTTCACTGTGATTTCAAGGAAAATGCAACGCCTTGTGACTGCTGTTTCTCTCCTGTAGATTATTCATACAATAGAAAGTAAGAGGTTGGGGAGGTTTAGTTCACTGTGTTAGCAACGAGGCAGGATTTTTGTGAAACCCAAGTCATCTGCAGAAAGAAAGGCTTTGAGCACAGCGGAGTTGTATTTATTAGTGTTAGGAGATAATCATGGTAGCTTCTCTTTGCCATGCAGCGTTTGGTGAAATGCAGTCCCTGTCCCTCAGTTCCTGGCATGCCCAGTAAGGAGCACAGAGGAGCTGCCCTGGGCTCCGAGACTTTCCTGGTCAGTGTTTCTGCACCATAAATATTGCTAATTGCTACTCCTCATCGTTGCTCATTGACTGCTGCTGTAGTATCAGTCCTCATTTGGAGGCTTCTGAGGGCAGAGAGAATGTGCTAAGGGTGGAAAGCCCCCGTGTTCAGAAGCATTGAAGCATGCTGCACAGCATGTTTTACCTGAATACATGCGTCCGCTACATGCCTTTCAATTGTATGTTGTGCCTTGCCCTTTTCACTCACTTCTCTGCCTTACAGACATGGATTTGGGTGGGTTTGCAGAAGCAGTCAGCATCTGCCCCAGCACCTGGGGAGCCATCCCATGAGTTGGGGTTATGTGCTGGTTACCTGACAGGCATTCTTATTCCCAGCTCTGCTGTCCTTGATGTCCTAAAAGTAATGTAAGCAATGTAGTCCTATTTTGGGGTGTGCTTTGTTGTGGGGTTTTCCTCTCTTGTTTGTCAGGGTTTGTCTGTCATGTTTATATATACCAATGTTTATAGTCTCTCCCTTTTCAGTATAGGTAGGTGCCCTGGCTGTAAGGTAGGGGAAAGCGTCTCTCAGCCTTCTTTATGGCTCTAGTTTAAAGAGATTGCACACATAAACAAGTTATTCTGTCCTAGTGCATCCTAATGCCATACATTAAGTTTGAACCTGCATCTTGGGTGTGATTCATCTTTCCTACCTTATTCCTGGCTAAAAGCAGTTGTTTGCAGTGAGCTGTGTAGGATTTTGCTGTGGTCGTTTACAGAAGAGGGGCTCTCCGAAAGGGTGACTCACCTGAAGGTTGTTGACCTCATTTGGAGCAGCATAAATCTCCTTGGAAGTCCTTGTAAAGTTTGGATTTGCATTTAATATTTAACCTTGAGTAAATATAGAGTTAGTTTCTCTCTTTGCTGTGAAGCGTTTGGTGCAATACCTGTGTAGATACAGGCATTTCTCTTGAACTGAAGGGAGCCTTGGCTAAACTTAGACCAGCCAAGTAGTGATGGATGGTGAAAATGAGACCGATTCTATCTGGTTTCCCGGTATGATTTATGGCTAGGCCAACTGCTAAGCTAAAAGCAAGTCATTTGATGATTATTGCTCAGTGCCTTTTTACACTAATGCGTATGAAGTAGAAGTCAGACAGCAAATAATGAACTCTAAAACATCCAGTAATGGCAGGTTTTCCAGGTTTTTTCAGTATTTGGAAGTGGAAGGTGCTATAATGCAAATTCAGTACCTTTCTGAAATCATTAAAGCTGTACAGTGAAAGATTGATCTAGATGATGGAGCCCGAGCCTTAACTATGTCCTCGGAAGGAGCTGGCTTAAACACAACCAGCAACACAATTAATCTTGTGCGCTGGTTTAACTAGTGAGCAGCTAGTTGCCACATCAGCCTTTTGGAGCAGTTGCTGGGAGGACACAGGCTAGCAAAGCTGGCAGGAGGGCTTTGTTTCTTTTTTCCTTTAAACTCCTATCTAAACATCAGTCTAAACTCGAAAGCGTTGGTTTGCTTAAGGTCTGACTCTGCAGCTGTGGGCTTAGTGTGGATTCTGGACGCGAAGGGAACATCTGCTCTGAAAGTACTTATAATGCTCTTTTTTTCCTGGTTTTGTCCATTTGTGCAGACCAGCCCGTTCTGCTGAGCCAGCTCCACTGTGCTGGGACTTATCCAGTTAGCCCTGAGGACAATGCCAGGCCAAAGTCGCATATTCTAGTCTTTATCCACTCCTTTAAGCTGTTTGATTCTTTGCTTATCGATAACAATTGCTCACATGCCAAAAGCACAGACAGTGCCTGGTTCCTCAGACTGTGCTTCCTCTTGATGACCCAGCAGGTAGACTCCAATTGCTACATCAGTGGTTTTGTCTCACATGTCTTTGTAGTCTGTTCTTTTCAACAGTGGAGAGCAGAGCAATGGACGGGGCTAAATATGCCCTGATAAGCAGGGTACTTCTAATCCTCCCGAACTGCTTCTGCAGCTTTTTCTTGATCAGTTATTATACATCGGCTTTATTACAGTAGCTGCTTTTCAAGGTGCACCGCGGCCAGCAGAAAGAGCCGGATGCAAGTCCTGCTGTTGCACTTCTTAATATAGCACCCTCTGAAATGTGCTGGAAGGGCTGTCGTTCCCCATCTGCGCCATCGCCTGGTTTTTAGCTGTCTCATCAAAAGCCTGTTCCTGAGATGTGCTGAGCGCTCCCCAGGGCTCTGCGGAGCTCCCCTGGTGCTGTCACACGTGGTGACACCGCGAGCCCCACGGGGCTAAAGCCTGTTTGAAAAATCAACCTGTGAAGTGCTGACATGGGCTGTTGCCGCTAACGGCTTGTGTTGATCCAGACATCCAGGCTGGGTCCTCCGGACGCTTTAGAGGGGTAAGGAGCTGTCAGATCGGTGTTTCAGAGGAACAGGGTCAGATTTCAAGCAGAGGTTTTAAGAAGATTAGGAATGACACATTGGATCTGTCACATCCCCAGCAGGGGCAGCAGGAGGTGTTGCTTAGGACCAAACCTGGCCGCTTCCCAAAGTTCATTTACTGCAGAATGTGTTGGTTTTCTCCAGTCAAGATATTAAAGGGGAAGAATGCTATGGCTAGCTGTCCTCATCCTAGGGGTTTTCCAGGGGCCTTGGCACCCCAGAATGGAATGATAAATTAGCTGAGTGCTTTTGAGGATGGACCAGCTCCATCAGGAAGCATGGAGCAGGCACTGATGCAAGTCAGTTCTCATACTGTTACTCCAAACTGCAGCCCCACCACCCTTTCCATCTCAAGGTGAAGGCAAAGCTGGGCTGCAGCAAAACCTCCTGGCGGGACCATCACCTCTGAAGCTGTGTTGCTGCTCCAGGTTTATCAGTGGTGGCACGTTAGGCACAGATCAGTCTGAATCCAAATGTCCTTTTGGGTTTGCACAGATGTTTAGGCCAGTTGTTGCCTGCCCCCGTGTCTCACTTTATGCTCAGGTTTATCAGCTGCAGAGGTCACTTCTGAATTCCTGTCCCTTGGGGTGGCTTCAGACCCATTGCTGCTTTTCTGGTAGTGAATGTGCATGGAACTGTGCTGTGGCCCTGTTGCAGATCAAATGCTGGATGTCACTGTCATCTTGCTGATCCCCTCATTGCAGTGCTGGAGGCTTTGCCTGAGCTTAAGAGGTGGTTGTGAGTAGCTTCAGCCCTCAGTAACAACAAAACAAAGGTGAAAGGTACCAAGGATGGAGAAGAAGGTAGTGGAGAAGTAGCTGAGATGGTTGCTCAGGTCCTAATCATCGATGTCTTCCTGCTGTGTAGGTGATCTCATTGCCAGATGCCCTATGAATTAAGGGTTGTCACTCATCCTCGGCGCATAGATGTACTGCCCTGTGCTCTTCCAGCAGGGAATTGTTTATAATGGGGCAATGAATCCTGCGGTGGCAGCTTGTGTGGAGTTATTTATGGGAAGGAGGGGGTCCCACAGCAGTTCTAATTTCATGCATGAGTAGTTCCTGTGTGTCCCTGACATGTTTTGTTCCCCCACGCCTGGGCCTTGCCTGATGTAGAGGGATGCTCACGGGTGTCAGCAGTGTTGGAGTCAGAGCCACTCACATCTCACCTGCTTTCCCTGGCCATAAACTACACTGAAATGCAATTATTATCCAGGAGCCCTCCAGGAGTGCCTTTTAACTGAAGTCAAGTGTAGAGTTATTAGCAGAAGTTGAGGGAGCTGTTACGCAGCTCTGCTTGAAGCCAAGGGGAACTAAAAAGGTGGAAGAGAGAGAAACTGAAGACATGGGAAAGATGGAGGTAGGGTGAGATAATAGTGTAATAATGTTCCTGATAAGCGCATAAATAAATCCCGCCCCATCCTGGCTGGCTGTGCAGCTGCAGTCAGTCACTGGTGCCTGACCTCGGTTGGTCCCTGTGCCCAAGCTGTGTCTGTGGCCGGTTGCAGCCAAAGTGTCACATCTATGCCCCAGACTCTTCCCGCTGGCAGCACTCATGGCAGCAGCCCTGCTCTCCCAGACAAGCTTCCTTTCTGCCTTGCTGTTGATGTAACTCAGCTGGGCTGCCCTGGATTTCACTGAGGATGGAGGGGAAGGAGGAGGGAGGCTTGCCTCAAGTGCTGAGTTCTTCTCTCCAAACCCCACATGGCATAAAAGGGTAGGGATTTAAATGGCATCAGTAATACACAGCTGTGGCACAGCCACCTTTAGGCTGGGGACTGTGTCCACTTACTACTGCACGTGGCTTGTCTTGGTCCACGGGTGCTGGAACCGTGGAGGATGGAGCGAAATGTGAGTTCAGGATGTTTTGGGGTGGCAGAGCTTTGCTTGCTCCTATGGGAAGAATGGAATTTACCAGGAAACAGCGGATTTTAAAAGCACTTGTCGGATGGAGCTTTGCTTTTCCAGAGCAGCACACAGCTACTAAATGCTGGTATGTTGGGGTGCTGCTCCTTGGATGCCATGGGTCTTAGGGAAGCTGTGGGAAGCTGCCGTAGTCAATCACGGGCTCATGCTGCTGGGGAAGGCGGATGTCTCATTTTCCCCCCTCTCTCCTAGCAGTACTCTCTGCTATTGCTTTTGGCTCCAATCTTTCCACCCATCCACCCACCGGCCTTTTATTCACCAAAGGGTGCAGAAGAATTTGCAGCAAAAATAAATGGATTTATTTTCACCCACCATCGCAGCCGGCTGCGTGGGGGGAGCTGTGCAGCTTATGACGGGGGAGAAGAGCAGGAGGGGAGGACTGCAATCACAGGCAGGGAATTGCATGGCCTTGGGCAGGAGCGGTGGGTGCTTTGGGTGCAGGATGAGCAGCCAGCGTGGTGGCAGTGCTCTGGGGAAGTCATGAGGGTGTATGGAGCCTGAGGGCAGCCTATGCTGCAGGAGAGGGGTGGGTGGATTAGAAGGATGCTCTCTTTTGGTCCTCAAAAGCTGGAAATCAGCCTTAAATTTAGAGCAGAAAGACACTGCCATCATGTGTGCTTTCAGGCCCTGGGTGCCATCAGCTGAGAAAGCTGTGACTTGCTGTGAAGCATGAACAACCCCAAATCATCTTCCTTGTTACGCACATCACAGCCATCTTGTGCCTTTTCCATGGATGTATGCATTCCCGTTACTTTTCCCATAGAACAGTTTGGGTTGGAAGAGGCCTTTAAAGGTGGTGAGTTCCAACCACCCTGCCATGGACAGGGGCATCTTTCAATGGACCAGGTTGCTCAAAATCCTGTTCAGCCTGACCTTGAACACTTCCAGAGATGGGGCACCCACAGCCTCTTTGGGAAACCTGTGCCAGTCTCTCACCCCCTCACTGTAGAGTATTTCTTCCTTCATTATCTTCTACCTCTCGAGTTCCTGCAGTTGAGGCTCTGCATGGTGAGGCTGTGGGAGTGGAGATGGCTAAGCCAGGCAGAGGTGGGCTTCCCATGGCTGCTTCTGCTATGCCTTTGCCTTTTGGCAGCCTGGAGGGGCTGGATTGGATCAGGAGAACAGCGGACAGTGCTGCAAAGAAGCCTGGTGTTTGGCTGGAAACAGTTAATGCCTCCTGTGGGTACCTCCGGCGCTCCAGAGCGGCGCTGAAGGGGCAGCTGTAGTTAATGCAAGATGTCCATGAAGAACAGACCTCAGAGTGAGATGAAAGGGCTTTGGATGACCATAGCAATGGGTTTGCAGGGGACCTCAGAAGATGGAGGCGGGTGGAAGAGAAGGCAGAGACGCTGCCACGAGATGAGCATGTGAAGGGCAGGGAGCATTGTAGCCGCTGAGGTTTGTGTTTATCTTTGCAGCAGTGATTATTTTCAGATAGTGGTGTGAGAGAGTAAAACGTCAGCCCCTGCTATTAATAGTGCTGCAAACAAGGCTCCTGCTGCTGCTGACAGGTGAGATGAAGTTAATTTAGGTATGAGAGTGCACAAACAAGATGGGCTCTGAGTCAGCCCAGAAAAGATGGGGAAGAGACCCCTGCAGCCCTGAGGAGGGGCAGCGTGGGGCGGTTTTCCCAGGGTGCTTCTGCCCCTCTCCATAGTAAGCACTGCTGGGTATGGCGAGGAGCTGCTGGGATTGCTGAAATACGTTGGTTAAAAGCAAACTGAAGACCTTCAGGGTTCCTGCTCTGAAATGGGAAAGTTTTCCCAGAGGGGAGAGGGTCTTAGCCCAAAGCAGCGCATGATGGGAGCCCAAAACAGCTTTCTTTAGCAAATCCCCATCTGAATGGGATGCAGCTCCCCAGAGGAGGGATTTGACAACCCCATGGGTGAAAGCTTCTCCTGGGCTTATTTGTCACCTTTTGAAACTCGAGGTGCCTTTATTCGGCTGAAGGATGTGCTGGTGATGCTCAGGTCAGACACAAGGTGGGCAGCGGGGTGAAAGTCTTGGGGATTGATGGTGCTGGTGTAAACAAGAGCCGAGCACAGCTCACATTGTTTGAGCAGATGTGTCCTGTCTGCCGCTAATTATAAGCATTTGCGTGCACAACACACTGGGAGATGTGCCAGATACTGTTTCTTTTCACATTGAACTCAAAATCATTATAATTAAGCCTTAAAGTTGTAAGTAAAAGCTAACAAGGAGTGTGGGTTTACTGTCACGCTGCTAGCAACCTGGCTGGTACCCACTAGGATGGATGGGTGTGAGGGCACAGGCTCTGTCCTGGAGGGTGGTTGGAGGGGTGAGAAGGGCCTGTGGGCTCTGCTGTGGTGGGCACATCCAGGTTTGGGTTTTACATAGGCAAAAGACCCAAAGATAGTAGAAACGTGCCATTTTGCAACTGTGGGAGGCTGAGAGAGCGTTAGCAGCCTCTTGGGCTTGGTAGGCAGAGAGGAGAGGTGCTTGCTAAGAAGGGAATAATCAGGAATAGAAACAGGAAGCATGCAGAGAAGCAATTCCATAACCTCAGGCCAAGAGGAGTTTGAGGAAGGCAAGAGAGACTTGCTGAGAAGCAGCTCCAGGAGCCACTGCCATGCACAGGGCTGGGTGACAGGGATGTGGTGGCAGTGACATCCGTTGATGGCTGTGTTGTGGCGCTTCTGGGGGCTGCCTCTTGACTGGGGGGGTGATGGACACAGCATTCTGTGTCCCAGGGGAGCATCCCACCTCTGATCCTCAAACATGGGGGTACACATGAACACTCTTTTGGACTACCCTACAGGAGCTGAAATTGGTGGCCGTGCATGTAGGGATGAGGATCATTGTGGCCCTTATTTTGTGGTGTGTTTGCCATGCAGCCAGGTGAATGGGCTGGGGTTGTGTTGGGCAGATCCGCCACATAGAATCATAGAATGGTTTGGGCTGGAAAGGACCTTAAGATCATCCAGTTCCAACCCCGTGCCGTGGGCAGGGATGCCTCACACTAGGTTTTGTCCAAGGCTCTGTACAACATGGCCTTGGGCAACCCCTTCCAGTGCCTCACCACCCTCACAGTAAATAATTTCTTCCTTATATCCGACCTGAACTTCCCCTGTTTAAGTTTAAACCCATCACCCCTTGTTCTATCACTACAGTCCTAATGAAGAATCCCTCTCCAGCATCCTTGTAGCCCCCCTCAGACACTTCAGGGCTGCTCTGAGTTCACCACACGCTGAGCAGTTTAAAGCAGCTCTGGAGCAGCGAGAGACCAGCTCTCAGCCCTGTGATTTGTATTCGCAGGGAAGGTGACTGCTGGGTTCCAGCTCTTTAAGGTCTTCGTCTGGGGTTGTGTGTGAATAAATGGTGTTTTGAGATGCAGGTGACTGCAGGGGACAAGCCGCACTGTCACTGTGGCAGCGGAGGAGACAACTGCTCCTGATAAATGGGTCAAGATGGGTCCTGGGGTTTTAAAAATTAGCTGTTGACCTAGATAGCGGCGGCGGGATGACTTGCAGTGGGAGCAGAAGCCAGCGTTGCTGGAGCTGCGCTTTGCTCTGAGCCTGGTGTGCTGAGCTGAACCTGGGCTGGGTCCCTACGCTTCCTCTGTGCCAGGCTTTTCCTTGGCAGCTGGGCTGTGCCGTGGGGAAGGGGGGGAGACCTCAGCCATCTCTCTCTGGTGGCTTCACTGAGCTGCAAGGGCTGTTTGTCCTGCAGGCGGCATCCGGGGAGGCACTGCCTGCCACCCTGTGCTTTGCTGTCCTCTAACAGAGAGCTCTGAGTTGCCTCTGCCCCTCATTTGCAGGGGGAGCGGTGCTGTGCACCCCTCAGCGCCCACCTCGGCTGTTCAGTGCCAGTCCTTATGGGCATGTGCCATACCATGCATGGGGAGGTTGGCAGGTTTGATGCTAAAGATAGAGCCCAAGTCAGGTTTTCTTCTCCTTAGCACTGGGAAGAAGGCCAATGCCTGGGGCAGGTTGCCGTGTGCCAGGGTTTCCCCTGTGATGGGGTCCTCTTCCTCTGGATGAAGCTGTGTTTCTCCTGAGCACTGGAAGTCAGCACTTTCCTTCCCAGTGACAGACCTGTCCATGCCCCTTGTTAGCTGCAGTTACTGAATAACAGCTTTCTTGGGTGTTAATTAAGCAATACCCAAACTAAGGCTGTAGTCGCCCTGTGCCGACGTTGGTGTTTTCAGTTCAATTGAAGACACTTTTCCTTCACCAGGACTTGCTGTAAAGGTCTTTACTTAAGACCTGAGTAATTCATTACTTGAATTTCGTTTGAGTCCCCTTGCTGACGTAGCCAAGTGCTACTGCAGTAGTTCACAGTTACAGCAGCTTCCAGTGGCATTGGCTTTAACATTTGCCCAATACAAGCAGTGGGATGGAATGGCATCAGTGCTTCTCTCCAGCAAGGTCCAGTTTTATTTGAGCTTCGTAACTGGGGCTGTGGTTGGAGTGCTTGAGACCCTGGGGCACTTGCCCTGCTCCCAGCTGGATGCCCTTCAAGTTGCTGGGCTTTGATTAGATTGGGTTTTGCTTTGGCTGCTTGAATGCATCATTTGGTCTACCAAGCCTTCAGCCCCATGGCAGAGCAGCAGTGCTGACCCCCCTGCACACTGAAAGTGCAGCCTCTTGGTTAAGCCATGTTCCTGGAGCATTGTGTCTGCTGACCAGTGCTGGGGCACAATTAAGGACAGGCTGGTTTTGCTCACTGGCTAAACCCTACATGGTTTTGGTCCGAGTTGCTTGAGCACCATGTTTCCAGCTCTTGAGATGCTCTTGCCTGACACTCTCCAGCAGAAGAGTAGCAGCGGCAAAGCAAAGGGGACCTGGCCACAAGCATCCCAACCTGTGGGGGGAAGAAGGGGTGGGTGAGCCTGATCTTGCACAGGAGATGCTCTTTCTGTGTGTGTGTGTGGTGTTTTCCCTCGTTAGTGTGCTGCTGGCCATCATCAGTTACCCATCATGTGCCACTGTAAGCTGAGGATCACTGCCCATCTGTACTTCATAAAGCTGGGACCCTAGGAATCTTCTTTTGGTTTGTAGTGACTTTCCTGTGCTGCATTTTCTTTGGGAAAACAGCATTCCCTTCACAGCATCAAGGGAAAAGAAAGTCTGGTTCTTCTATACAGAGGTCATTAGTTCCCCCATGGGTGATTTCTGACCCCAAGCCCACCTCCCATCACTGTGATTGTCAGCGGGTGCTTTACCTGCCTTCCCCATCCAGGGTAGCCAGTGGCTACATTTGCTGCTTTATCTCCTGCAGGCTCCTGCTTCTGGGTCGCCGTCCTGGACGGCAATGTGGTGGGGATCGTGGCAGCGCGGGGCAACGAGGAGGACAACACGGTGGAGCTGCGCCGCATGTCCGTCGACTCCAACTACCGCGGCAAAGGGATCGCCAAGGCCCTTGGCCGCAAAGTGCTGGAGTTTGCCATGCTCAACAACTACTCCTCTGTCGTGCTGGGAACCACGGCCGTGAAGATGGCAGCCCACAGGCTCTACGAGTCCTTGGGGTTCAAGCATGTGGGTGTTGTTGAACATTACGCCCTGCCAGGGATGACACGCTCCTTACTGGAGAGAATGTTTTTCCAGCTCCGCTACCACCGCTACCGCCTGCAGCTGCGGGAAGAATAGAAACCCCAACCAAAAATGAAACCAACAACATATTCGTTTTCTTTTTCCTTCCTTCTCCCCCTTCAAAAAAATAATAAACCACCCTCCTCCTCCTCCTCCTCCTCCTCGTCACCCGATTTTGCCGGTTGTTGGGTTGAGTCTTTGTTTTCCCTCATGTCATCTCTTGGTTTGCTCCGTGCAGCTCGATGGCCCGGCCGAGCAGTGCTCCTTCCTCGCATGCTGCAGGTGGTGGTGCTGGAGTCCTGCGACGCGGCGGGGCAGAGCGGAGCGGAGCAGCGGCCTCTCCTCCCCAGGTACCTCCGGAAAGCACAGAAACTCAACTGCGAAACAGTTACCACTGCTCTGGTGTACATAGTCTCCTCCTCCCAATGTAAGATAACATAGCCACGCGTCCATGGTAGTGCAGAAAATATTACTTGAATGCAGTTTTCAGTATTTCGGGCACCAGTCAGTAGAATATGCATTTGTCTTACCATTAGTTACTGGTCAATAGATTCAGAGACAAGGTGAGGGGGGACCAGATTCCCCCCCCTACCCTAACCCGCTTGCTCCAATGCATGAAGAGGAAAGCGCGTGCACGCACTCACACATCGCACTGCCACCACGGCACTGGTGTTGCACTTTTATTGGGATGTGCCTCATTCTGCCAAATTCCCGAGAGACCCTGGGTGCATCCGGTAACCACGACTCCGCTCCATTCCCCCGCTCCCCTTCTCCTTCCTAAGCCAGCGCAGACCGGGACCGGCTGAACTCTGAGCCCCATTGTACCATAGCGTGAAGTTAAGATCAAACCTAAGTATCTCCCGCGCTGTTCTGTAGCCACGCGTAACCTGCAGTCCTGGGCCAGGCTCCGCATGTGCGTTGGACTTTGCTGCCTTTTGGAGGTTGTGTTTTGTTTGTTTTTATTTCATTTTTAAGGGTTGTTGGGGTCTTTTTCTCCTTGGTTTTCTTTTTTTTTAGTTGTTGTTATTATTTTTAGTTTTGGCTTTTGCTGAATGGTGTCATTGAGGCGTAATGGAGGCTGCAGTTCCTATGGCAACACATTTGCACATTAATGTGCGCACCAAATCTAACCACTTCAGAGAAACAACGTGTGACAGATAATAGCATTTGGGGGGATGCTGGGGGGTTGGGGGGGGAGCATACTTACTATCTTAACCAGCTGCTTGTTTGATAAATGTAGATGGCCTCACTGCAGCCTTCCATCAAAGGTAATTAACTGCTTTAATGATGTCAGATTTGTGAATTGTACAATGCAAAAAGCAATGCAAAGCAGATTCGGCATGTGTCTGTACCCGGTATGTATGTACAGTGCCTGCCAACTAAAGAATAACCAAGACTACAGCTTCTTCTAGCCTGAGATATCAACTTTTATAACTTATTTAAACAAATAGCAACTTTGCATGAATTACGTCTTGGGGAAAAGGAAGGTCAATAGGTTTCAACTTTTAAAGCGTGGTATCAGAAGTATACAGAAAACCATTTCTGGCTGCACTTAATTTGGGGTGGGTGGAGGGTTCAGCTCTGTTAATACATTTAAAGGGAAAACCCTTTTAATTTAGTTCCTGGGGAAAAAAAAAGTTACTATTTTATGAAGTATTATGTGTGTGTGCGGGGGGCGGGGGGAACCCCACCGCCTATCGTGATAAACTTGACGAAAGGGTAGAGCATGTGTTAACCACGCTTGCACTTGCAAACACAATGGAAGCATCAGTGGGAGAGCCCCAGAGAAGGGAGGTGGTGTGGGGCAAGAGGAGAGGAGCTGTGGGGTGGATAGGGGGCAGACAGCATGGACCCACGTGTGGGATGCTGCCTGTGTCCCACTCCCAAGAGCTGCCTTTTCCTCTCCAGCCAAAAGCTCTCCCAGCACTGAGACGTGGCCGGTGATGCTGAATGGGGCCACAGACCAGGCACTGGTGCAGGGGCACAACCCCGGTAGTGCACTCAGTGCTGGGTTCCAGTTGGGTCCAGCCTGGAGGGAGCCAGAGGGGCAGAGTCCCAGTGTGTGTCCCAGCAATAGGGGGGGGAAAATGAGGATGGTGAAGGGCACTGTAGCAAGAGGCCATGAGTTTAATTAATTAACAAAATTTGTGTATGGGGCACTATATTTTTAAGAGTCTTTCTATGCTGTACATTTCTCCTGAAGCTGAAATAATGTACTGTTGATAGGGATTTTGTATAGTGTACAGAAATGGGCAGACTATTTTCTTGCTGCATTCAGTGATTTATTACCCGAGGTTCAAATAGACAAATATAAAGTGTTAAAGTTGAAAGAAAAAAAAAAAGACAAAAAAAAAAAAAAAAAAAACCAAACCACAGAACAGTTTGTGCCTTTTTTTAGTTTATTTTTCTGTTGCTATAGAATCACTGCACTAAAACCTTTCCAGAGGGGAAAAAAAACAAAACCATGTCTCTTAATAAGGGAGGAATACGTGAAGCCGAAATTGAGTGTTGGTTTTTTTTATTGGGGTATTTAATTAAAAAGAATGTTGCTGGTTTTATTTGATACCTGTGCCTTTGTAATAACACTCCACATCCTGTCAGAAAAGCCAAACCTGGAATAAATCCCACCAGATCCCACAGATGCAGAAGAACCATCAGGTTACCAGTGTTTCCTTTTAATGCTTATAAACCTTAACTGATATTGCAGTACCTGATCGTAATGCCCTGTTGAGTTGCCTGCGCAGGAGGTGCTTTGGAAGGGTTCAGCGTTTGGGATGCTCTCTGCATTCCTCCCCGGGCACGCCGGATGCCGGAGATGCACCGATAAGGATTGAGTCGTTGCCACTTGGCCGGTAGCTGCTGAGGAAATTTATTCCCTTAAAGCTTTGCTGGTTGCTTTGTGACCAGGCTGCTTGGAAAAAACCCAGCTGGTTGCTCCCAGCTCTCCAGCCGGGACAGCTCATTCCTGCAGGAAAGGGATCGCTGCCAAATCGGATGGGCTTTGCTCTCCTTGGAAGATGTTTCGCCAGCCCCAGGCAGGTGAAACACCATTGATCCAGCCCTGGTTTTTGTTGGGAAGCCCATGCAGCTGCCAGAGGTGCAGCAGTGGAAGGGGGGTGCAGGACCTGTGGTGGTGTTGCTGCTTTTCTGTAGAATTGAATGCTCTGAATAGAATTAGACAAGGTTGGGCTTAAATGCATCAAGTGATACTGTTGTTTAATTTGCATTCATGGGAAGCTTCCCTGAATGTGATAGCTTGGGCTCCTCTCTGAGCGAGGATGTCAATGCTCTGCATGGCCCCTATGCTCTGGACCATGCCAGGCTCACCTGCTGCCTGGACCATGGTGCAGGTCACAAGGTGATGGGTTGAGGTTGAGCTGCCTTCGGCAGATCCATCTGCTCTGCCTCTTTTAGGATGTCCCATTGCCCTTTCTCCAGGCGTGAGCATCCCTTCCTGATTCTTCACATCCCAGTTCAGCGAGTGATTGGGTGCAGAGCAGCACAAGATGGTTGTGGGTCCTGAGCTTGTGGTCTGGACCTACTGCCAGAAACTCTTTGAGATCCCGTTGCCAGTTGTTGAGTCCTAATTCCAACAGAGACTCAGGCATGAGGTTTTGACTGTTTCTTCTTCCAAGGACACTTCTTGCTGGAGTTCGGGGAAGAGCGGAGCATGTCTTGCTCTTTAGCCTTCGTTGGTGTGTGATGGGTAGTGAGACTGCTTCAGGTTTAGGCAGAAGATATGTTGGAGATGTGAAGGAACTTCCCCAGCTGTGCCTGGTGCCTGTTTCCACCTTCCTGTGCTCACGGGTTATCAGATCATGAGCAAACTGGCATCTCAAGCACATACAATATTCAGCAATAAGCTCTGTGGGAAGCTGGGCCCCTGAACAAATCCAGGCCAATAATGCTGAGCAATCAAACCAACAGAGAAAGTAATTTCCAATCTTACTTGAAAACCCTGAACTGATGTTTGTTGTAAATTCAGACTGTGTTTTCCCTCCGTGAAGCAGACAGCACTTGCAAGATGCTTAGAAATTGCAGTTGTAAATCATCTCTGCTGGGAGATGCAGAAGAGTTTGGGGCATTGCCATCAGCCAAAAGCCTTTCTTTGCCCTCACCTTGCTGCTGCTGTGCTGTCTGTGGGACTATTTCTGAGCAAGCCTTTACCTCTCTGAGCGTGCTGCAGGCTGTACCCGCACAGGACCCAGCATCAGGAGCTGGGCTCTCCCCTGCATGGTCCATCTGCAGCACATACAGCTCAGGGAGCAGCCAGGGAAACTGAAGAGAGATTCATGGCTGTGGCTGTGGGACTTTCCAATGGGCCATCATGGAAGGAGACAGCTGACAGCACAGTCAGCCCTGCCAGGGAGAAGCAGGCTTGGGTTTAAAAGATGTTTGTTGGAAGCAGGATCAGTTTAACAGTGTTATAAAGAGGCTGCAAGGATGCTCGGTGCCCTTTGGATCCGAGGTGCAGTAGTGCACAGGATTGAGCTGGTTGGTGCAGGGGGGTGGCGTGGGGCACAGAAGCAGGACCCGATGCTGCAGAGGTGGTTGGACCCCAAACAAAGTGTCACAGCTCACAAGGCACAAGTCATTCTGCTGTGTGCAAAATGCAGCTAAATTCTTACAATGCAAAGGGCCAGCTCTGCACCTTGGCTCGTTTCGGCATCACTCATTGATGAAGGCAGGAGTATATGACACTGGGGACGTCTGTCCCCAGGGCTGGGGCCTGGACTGTCATTTCCCCCTGCATTTGACCCATGGCAAATGAGGGTGATACTTGAGGTCATGACACCTGAATTCAGTAATCCCTGTGTAGGAGCAGCGGGGCTAAGGGTCAGCAAGTGGCTGTTGGGGTTTGGATGTGCCTGCTGGGGTCCCCGTGCTGCAGGAGCAGAAAGTGCTGGGTGCCTGGTGAGGATCAGGCCTCTTTCTTGCTACAGCCAAATGCGAGAACAAATCCTGTGGTCAGAATTCCCAAGGGAACGGGGGGTTTGCAGAGCCTCATCATGATCCTTGCTGCTGCCCGTGGCTCACCGAACACATCCGTAATGCAGGTTTGCTGCCTTTTAATTTGCCAGATTTGCTGTCTGAGGTGCAAATGGATAGGGACTGACTGCAGGGATTTCCAAATTGCCAAACACACAAAGGCAGGAACCGGCTCTGGTTACCTCTGAATTAACAACCTCATTTTCAGAGTGCTGGGAGCCTGTTTCATTAGCACTGGTGTGGTGCTGTTGGTATGCACTCTATTTAAAGCTTAATAAAGGCATTTTAATTCCGTGCTAACTGGAGTCTTGTGGTGGAATATAGCACACCACATAAAGAAAACTGAAGTAAGGGATGCAAACTGTTAAATAAGCTTTAAAATGCAAAAGGATTGTTTTATATTTTCTTTTTCTCCCTCAAAATAGATTCACACAACAAACACACAAATAAAAGAGGTGTGCTCTTACATCCCTCACTAATAGAGGCTATGCACAGAGATTATGTTTATCTCCCACCAAAAATCTGCTGCCTGAGTGGTCCTTTGGACTACCTTTCCTTATAAATCAAATAAGAGTATAATTTGAGCAAGAGAGTTTAGTTACAGCACAGTGACATTTAGAACAGTGAGCTCTAAGCCAGCGTTCGGAGGTTGGTCACTGTTTAAAATCACTGTTCGGTGCTGTCTTTGTATCACACGATGGTCGGCTGCGGGAGAGAATATGCTTTTAACATCTAAATAGTAGCAGGTGGACTTATTGAGACCAAGAGCATACAAATACCTAATGCAACTGTAAACTTATATACGAGTAACACGTTTGAATGCTGAAGCAGCTTCTGCTATGTAAGCATAATGAGCATACAGCTAACGTTGTTTTCCATTTCTTTTCCTCCAGAGCTTAGTCCTTCTGACCTGTAATCTGTATATTTGCTTTTCTAAACATGTAATTAGGTTTCACAGGGCACTCGTTGCTTTGTGAATTGTACTTCTGATTGTGCTGGGCCTTTAGCTTTAAGCAATTTGTGTGCTTGTGTTATTTGATTAAAGCAAAAGTCTTCTTGAGACAAATGCGGTAAAGGAAAAAAGAAGCTGTTTTTTGGTGGTGGTCAGGAGATGTGTGGTGTGAATTTGGGACATATCCAATGTCAGTTGAAATAAAACCCAAACTGGAGCTAAATTGCTTACTGGAACTGCTCATGTTCAAGGCAGTGGCTGTTTAGATCATGGGTTACAGGCTAAACTCATGCCTGAATAGAAACTCGGATTTCCCCCGAGCAGCCTCTTACTCTGCATCTCCTCACCGTTGTACAAGACGGATGTGAAATTAGTCTTGTGTTTTCTATGTTCGGCATAGTATGTACTGTACTTTATAACGGGAAGTGGCTACAAGTCCTCAAAGATAAACTAACATATTTAAAACAGCAATAATTACCACTGTAAAGCAAATGAGCACGTGGGGAAGCGCACAGGGAGACAGCTAACGAAGGTGATACCGTTAGGAACACACTGGCATCAGTGCTGCTATTGCACCTGGGGAGCAGGGTTAAGTACTAGGAAAGGCCATCAGTCTTTGACTTCACCTTGGTAGAGAATGTGCCCATGTAGGATCCCTCTGCCTGAATCAATCCTCGGTGGTGTAAGTCCTTACACAGTGCGGGTGTTTCACCACAGCTCTAAAGGGTGAGTTATCGCAATTGCATTCCTAGTGGGAGAGACAGACGCAGGGAAGAGCTGTCAGGGTCACACAGAGGAAGGCGGATGCTCACTGCCACAGGCTCATGCCCTGGTGTGCTGTGCACTGCACTGGTGGGGCTCCACAATAGCGGAAAATAGAATAAATGAGTCCCCTTTGCTTAGAGGGGGAAGCAGAGTCAGCTCTGGTGCAAAGCTGTTTGCATACGTATTGGTACAACCCAGTTCCTGTAGCGTGGCAGGACGTGTGCGAGTTGTTAGCCCTTGGTGTGCTTTAGGCACTTGAGTTCCAGCCTACAAAGCGTTATCCCGATGCAGCGTGGTCTCTCCATCTTCCATTGGCAGAGTCCCGGGAGCCAGCCAGCTCCTGAGGGACAGAGGGTGTCCTTGGGCAGGGCAGGCGAGGTGCTCCGGGTGGATGACTTGTAGGTACTTAAGTTCTGTTCCTGATGGCCGCTGTAACTGTGAAAATTAACCAGACCTGCTGTGATAAATTTGGTTAAATAAGGTTTATTTGGTTAATTTTTTATAAGTGAAAACTGAAAAGATGAAAGAGAATTGTAATATGAGAGCAATTGCTGTAAATAATGTATGAATGAATAAAATCTAAAACTTATGTCAGTTCTTTCCTAAACTGTATTGCTGTCAAGTTACTGACACCATGGTATAGGCACTGTCTGCATCTTTTCCAGCTCCAGCATGGGCAAACACCACTCAATCCAGTACCCGTTGATAAATGGGGTTGTATATGTGGGTCATGCATGTCCTTGGATTATATTTCCACACTGACTAATGCTAACATGTTCAGAGGTGTAAATGTTCTTGGAGCTGCAGGGCAGAACCAGCACAGGGGGCTCTGCTTAACCTCAGGCCACATTGCCTCCATTTGCCAGTTGACCATTCCCACCCAAAATCCCACCTGAGCTGAGGTAGCCCCAAGAAATGTCCTGTTGAAGCAGAGGACAAAATAAAACCACACAGTGTCTTTCCTCCTGCTGCCAAGGACATGAAGAGATAGAGCGATGAGGATGCTGAGGATGCTTTCATGGAGGAGATGCTTCTAGGGGGGTTCCCAAGCCACACAAAGCCCTTGTCTCTTCTCTGTGCTCGTGCATTTCCTTTAGTTAAAACCAGCACAAATGGGTTGTTTGCACTCTTTATGACCTGCACAAAGAGGCTGTTTCTGACCAACTCTTCAGCATCTTTGTGAGGCAGGGAAGTGTTAGTCCCAGTCTGGGGATGGAAATGGGGCTCCAGCCTTCGGCCCAACTAGATGCAGTTGGAATCAACTGATCACTGCTGAAATGGCCTCTTGGGATGTTTATTCCTGAAAAACAGCAGTCTGGCTCTGGAGATAACCCGGGCAGCACCCCCAGCAAGGGCAAGGGATGCTGTCGCCTTCCCGATGCGGGCTGAAGCCTTGGGAAGTGCAGGGTTATCTGGGGAGCAGGCAGCAGCAGTGTGGAGCGCAGGGTTAATGTCTTTGCCTTGTGTGGCTCTGCCCCCATCAGGTGTCTGCCTTACCCAGATGTGCAGACACCCCACAGCAGTATCGCTCAGCAGAGGGGTACATAATGCTCCTCTGGGACTGATAGTGCAATGCTGTGGGATTTGGGAACTTGAGAGGGGTTTTTAGGGGGAACAGCTGTAAGCTCATGCACATGCACAACCTTTTGTTTTACATCAAAGCTACTAAAACCCCTTCACTCTCTAGTAAAGTAACAGGGACTTGGCAACAAAAGCTATGTAAGTTAGAAGCTGTGCTGTGTGTGTGCTGTGCCTTAAAGCACCTCCACTAGCTGCTGATTGGGCTCTAACTCTCCAGTAGGGCCTTACATCCTTGTCCTGGTCTCCTTTTCTTCCCCTTCACAATGAATTGCTTTAGATAAAACATGAAAGTTGATGGGGACAAGGACTTTGTCCCCATTCCCTCTGCTCCCAGCCACATGCCTCATGCTCTGCATGAGACTGGACCTCAGGATCCCTTCCCCTGCTGCAGGCTTCCCACCAAGATACACCTTAATGCCCCCTAAAAAGCCAAAGCAAACCAGTGACACAAAACCACCCCAAGCTGTGCCCTCTGCTGTGGCCTCCCCTCAGTGGCTTGGTGCCCTCCCAGGTAAAGGAGGGGCCATGGCTGGAGCCAGGCAGGGAGGCCCCCAGGTCTAAAGGTTGTGCACATCCAGTCCACAAACCTGCTTTAACTTGGCCAGCCAGCCAAAACGGTCCATCTTCTTTCCTTTTCCCTTTCCTTTCTTCCCCTTCCCTTCCCCTTTCCCTTTCCCTTTCCCTTTCCCTTTCCATTTCCCTTTCCCTTTCCCTTTCCCTTTCCCTTTCCCTTTCCCTTTCCCTTCCCTTCCTCTTGCCAAGAGACAGCTCTTCCCAGCCACGCTGCACTACAGTCCCACTGCTTATCCAGCTCCTTCCTGCTGGCTGTTCTATCAGGTCGACTGAGCCAGTGGTGCTGTGGCAAGCTCTGGGGCCCTCTGGCTTTCCCCCAGTCTCCCCTGTGTCCCTACAGCTGTGGGGCTTGGGATCATTTCATGCCCAGACTTCACCAGGAGTCACAAGCAGTGAGGAGCTTCTCCCACTGTTAAAGGACAGGAGGTCTCAGAGCTGTTGCAGCGGTTGGAAGGGGAAGGCTGAGCCTCCAAACCCAGGAAGATCACTCCAGAAAACTGTCCTAGGATTGGATGTTCTCAGATACGGATTTTATTCTCCCTTCTCCTCCCTGGGTACAGAGCAGCTGAACAATCCAAGAGGCGCTTGCACGGTGTTCAGCCCTTTTGGGACCCCTTTGGCCTGACAATAGCCCCCTGCCTTGAAAATTAACCTCCTGCTACATGTAAAAGCTGCACAAACAGCTCAGTCTTTGCTGCAGCTCAGAAGGTGGGTGAGAGGAACCAAAACCAGGAGACTGTGCCAAGCCTCTTACAGTTGAATGCATAGCGTATGCTAGGGGAGCAGGGTTATGCCTGCACTGTGGATGCCCTCAGGCAAATGTTGTCCAGCTAGCACCGCAGATAAATCCCATCAGGAATATACAGAGGAAAATGCACGAAGAGAAGCAGTTCTTCCATTTTAGTGCACTTTATCCTGCAAAACATCACCTAAAATAACTTTGAGGTTAACCACAGGGAAGGAAAAACCCACATTACACTTTATGTGATTCTGCTTCACAGTGCAAAGATCAGCTGTCTGTTCAAAATGTTCTCTAATGCAAGAATGCGGCCTAAAAAAGGCTTTTTGTTCTTATTAGCCTGTGTACATGTGTCAATTCATCTAACAACTCCTGAGAATACGTGTATTTCTATAATGCAGCATTTTTTCTCTTATGAATGTACAGATGTACATTATACATCCACCTCTCCCATTGAGGAAGAATCCAACTGGAGATACTCCCTTTGCATTGTGAAGTGGGGTTCAAATGACAGGGGAAATTATACTGACCTACCACTGCCTCTATTCCCATTAAGTTCTGTAGGTACTATACACAGCAGGAAGAAAATCAGCTCTGTGCATCAGATTCTACTTCAGACAATGTTAAGTGAGACACCAGTGTCTTGGGAGGGGGCTGAAGAAAGAGTGAACAAATGAAAAATGAAAAGCCTTGGGGGAAAAAAAGAGAGAACCAAATCACACTGAAAACCCATTTCTGTAAATGCAATAGTGTGAAAACTTCCAGTAGCTGCTGTGCAGCTTTGGTTCCCAGGCAGCAAAACCTTGCACTCGGGCACATTAAGCTGTAGCAAAGATGTCCTTGATGTGCTATTAAAATTTCACGAGGATGAGGTGTGTTTTGCTGATGCTGGATCTGAACTTTCTGTCGTGGCAATATTGGTCTTCTAAATGTCAGATCATACCTACGATTATCACCCACAAATTCCTTTGGTCTTTCTTTGGGGAGAAGGACTGCAATTCCCCTTCATGCTTCAGGTCTATGCAGTGTTTAAAGCCAGTGTCTGAGATTTTGGGCATCCTGGCAAGGTTCCCTCACTGTGACTTGCAGAAATCCTGTGTTTAGTGGACGCAAATGCTGCTTTTTCACTCTCTTTCTAGCAGAAACAGAATAGATTTTGATATGCGTAGTAATGCTCTCTAGAAATACAAAGGACATGATTCAGCTGGCTAAACATAAGGATCCAGCATCATTTGAGACACCCCATGTTTAGACGACTTGAAGTGAGCCCAAGCAGATTGTGTTCATTGCTTTGGGAGAGCTAATAAGCTGGAGAGGCAAACAATATTGTTGTCTTCTCCCTTACTCCCATGCTGAGTCATTTAGGTTTATAATATGTTATGTTTGCATAGCAAATGTGATCAAGTCACACAGATAGCTTAAGCACTTGCAAGTTATGCAGTCTAAGAATAAATATCCTTTCCCCCAAGGGACTGTTTGTCTTCATAGACTTGTAACGTCTGAGGAGCACAACTCAGTCACATGATTATCTATTATTTCTACAGTAGCCTTTTAATTCATAGCAGACATGACACCTCCGGTCCTAGGAATGTGCCCCTTCTCTGCATAATTAAAGATAAAGATATATTTCAATAGGACAAATAATAGCAAAATGAGCAGACTATGTGATAAAGCAGTTCCTTTGTCAGTCACTTCAGCAGAATTAATCAAAACACTTCAATATGCTAATAAACAGCAAAATTATTCATTGAGCTGGTTTGTTCCCCATCATGTCAGAGTGTCAAAGGATTTGTCACCAGAGCTTCCACAGTAGGCTTTGGAAATGTAAAGAAGTCTTAAGGGAAAACAGCACAGAAGCTCAGGCCCTGAGAAAGGCCATGTCAGATGTGTAAGAGCTCTGAATTTAACATACATTGAACATGCTCATATAGAATAATATATCCTGTCTTATTTCCCTTCTTGTACTTAAAACCTCATTCTTAGAAAACTAGTTTTAGAAGTTGTATGAAGAAACTGAAGAAATATTCTTCATCTATATGCAATAGCCTAATTCTGCTTGCATGTGAAGAACTACATGTTTAACTGCAGGCTGTAAAGTTCATTCTGTAAGTAAGTATTCAGGTGCCTGGCCAGAGGCCACAGAGCTTTTGCCTGCACTGCTGTATATTACTATATACAATCTATTAGGTGAAGAATGAGGTCAAATAAGGAACACTGTTCAAGATTGTTTCTTTGTTCCCTTTCCACTTAATTAGAGAATGTTACACACATCTGCTGATGTTCACTCTGCCACTAATGAGTTTAATAAAGGTTGGGTGAATTACATGTTGTAGAGCTGATGAAGACAAGTTCAAGCTGTTTTGATTCTAGTGCTTCTAGCTCTGAACAAGATGCTCTAAACCTCTGGGGTCATAGCTGCAATGAGGTCTTCAGAATGCAATTAGCCTCTACGGTGAGGCTAACTCTGCCCATTGCATGCATTTTAAGAGCAGGACCAGAGTATCTTTGCCTCTCTTCCTTCCTTTCCTTCAGGAATACTCAAAGAGCGAGGCTTTAAAGGGATTTGTCTGGGTCTATGAGTTGGAAGAAGGTATTAGAGCAGGGAAGTAACATGGTGCACTTGCTGAAATGCTATATAGTAACTTTATGGTCAGTTCACTAGAACACATGAAGTTCTTGGAAGTGAGATACTTATCAGTGTTATTTTGCCTGTAAAATGGTTTAATTACAGAAAGCCATTTAATTCCTACTTAATTATTAGTTCTGGGAGTTTTCCCAGGGTTAGACATTGAACTGACAAGTGTCAAGCACTTTGTCTATCCTGCTCAGTCTAATAAAATCCATTTATGACTTCTGTCTACAAACCATCCCAATTATCACAAGTCCTGGTCTTCAAATGGGTCAGTTTCAATTCCAGCCCTCACCTGGTTTACAGAGGAAGAATCTGGTTCTGGCACTGGAGTCCTTTGTGGTGGACTGTCAAAAGTCATGTTCAGTGCAGATGACTCCAAAACAGTCTTTAGAGACAAGGCATGTCAGAGCCTAATAAAACCAAGAAATATAGAGCATATGCCATAAAATCTATCTCATACAGCCTGCCCATACAGCCTACAAGGTATTAGCTCCATGCTTGTGTCCTGACTACCATCATTGACAGAGGCTGCACTTTCACAGACCACTTGATTGTTCCATAGGGAAGTGATCTGAAAACCTCAATTTTCTGTCAGCAAAAATCTATCCCAGTGTACACCATGAGAAGGAACACCTTGGCCTGTAAACAATAAAGAGTCTGGAAGAGTAGTGGTAAAGAGACCTTATGGCTCAGATGAAATTTCAACCACCTTCAGGCAAGGAATTTGATGCACTTCAAGAAACACACTGTGAGACTGCTGTAAATTGTACATTGCGGTTACTCTAAAGCTACAAAGCAGGCTTGAGACCTTGGATCCCTGCACTGATGCCCAAGTTTAAAGTTATCAGTACCAAAGAGTTCAAAACCTTGTTGTTGCTTAACTGGAAGGTTTCCTGTTAAGCATCCTCATGCTTTCTGAATTGAGCCTTTCCCACGCAGGTTTCATTTAGCCTCAATTTTACCAGCTGGATTCTCTCACATCACTAGTCTTTAGGGAAGGGAATGCACATTTTTCAATTGCATATCAAGAAGGGTTTTCAAAAGTGACTTTAGTCCCACAACTTTATGGACCAGGCAATATAATGGTTTTCTTCCCTATTTCTCCAAGTCAGGGAAAGGAAATTTCAGGAGATTAAACACTTGGTCTACAACATGAGGCTACTTATGTAGGCAGTAAAAGGTTTTCAATTCTACAGTTTCCTCACTATTACTAATGTGTTTAACTGCATCACAAACAGGACAATAATTTAAGCTGGCAGATTTGGAAAGAAAGAAACAAGTATAAAGAGACTTTGCTGCTGCTGGGGAAGGAATGCCCTTGGGCTAAGAAATAAAACATCTCATTGGCAGATGTTCAGTACAGTGTACCAATAAGCAAGAAAGAGCAGGAGGTGGAGTGGGACAGGGAGTGAGTAACACTTCCTGCTAAGGCAATTTATTGAAGCAACTGAAATACAGGAAACTAGAAATTAGTTTTAAGGCCACAAAATCACACAAAAATAGCTTAAAAGCTCACCTGTGAGTCAGAAGGTGATGGAGGGAAGCAGGGACGAAGAAGTGCACCTCTGTCTTTGTACCATAATGTGGAGCATGAAGGATATAGAGGATGCGTAATGCAGGAGTGATGTTAAACGGAAAACCCCTTCCAGATGAAGGACGAAGGATGTACATTTCCCTGGTTGTTCCTGTGGGCAATTAAACAACAGAGTTAGTTTTGCTTTGTTCTGATCTATATACAATGATGTGTTTAAAACTATGCAGCATTCCCCAGGTTGCAGACCGGACTGGAGAGTCAAGGCTCTGCCATGGGACGTGGTAACTTGGAGGCATTTGTGCTCTTTGCTTTTTATTCCTGCTCTCTCTGGCAGAGTGAATATTGATCAATTCGTATACAGTGGCCAGCCCCAAGAGGGAGCACAGAAAGCTCCTCAGCAGAACATCTGTAGTCTGGTGGTTCACGCGCTCCGGTGGATGATGGATGTTGAAAGCCTTTCAGGGAGAAAGGTTTCCTACACTTTGTAGATAAAAGGACAGGAGCAGCACCAACATCCATTGCTCTGGCTGCCTTTTGAATGAAGGAGCTGTCTCCTCACTGTTAGAACAAAAAGCCATGAATATCAGTCGTAAGGAGGTGAATCCCAGAAGGCAGCACTTAAATCCCAGAGGGGCCAAATCAATCACACTTATGTATTCAGAGGGCTGGCAACCACAGGATATGTCTTAGGCATTTTATGGAGTGCTAAGTCAATATCTGAGTCTACAAATGCTACGTGACACTGACAGTTTGCCAGCTCCTGCTACTCCTGCCAGGCTGAGTAATGCTCAGTATTCCTGATATTAACACCTGATAAAATGAGGGGCCAGCAGTTCATTTGATCCAGGATGGGCTTCTAGATAAGCAAAGATAAATTGCTCAGCTCAGTACGTTGTTTACAAACTGGAATAGCTCCCTACAGGGATGGACACTCCAAATGTGTGAGCAGGAAATGGAGTGCTGGGTCTGGGTCTGGGTCTGAGGTGGGGTGCAACAAACATGGTTTATGGCCAACTAGAAGTGTAAGAGGAGCTGTATTGCACACAGAGGAAGCCAAAGCTAATACATTTCAGATTGTGCCTGTCAGGTTCTGATAGCTTTCAAATGATCCATCCTCATTGCTCACAGGCTTTTGTGTAGTTTTGCTATTTCCGTGCTCCCATCCTGAGCAAGTCCAAGACATGCCCCATTTCTGAGGTCCCAATAACACTTGCTCAGTAACACATTGCTGTGGTCATTCCTGTAACGTGTTATGCATAAGGAATTAACAATGAACAGTCACTGACAAGCAGGGATATGTGCAGAGAGAAAGGGAAACAACAAAGAGATGCCTGGAGAGCTTGAACACTACTGAGATCCTTTAAATATCAACTGTGGATCAGAAGAAAACCCTCAACTATGGCTTTGTTTGGTATGAAGAAAAATCTCTCTGCACTAGTTGAGACAGACTCCATCAGAAAATTCCAGTTTCTCCATCCCAGTTAAACTCCAGTGATTAAAAAAAAAATATCATTATGGACTCTTTCTCTCATCACAAATTAGAACTTGACACTGTCATCCTGGTAGAATGCAGAGTTGAACTGGGTGGCATTCTAGCTGGGAATAACTCAGCAGGAAATCAGGGTGCTCCAGGTGTGCCATTGGTGGCTACTTGGACTCAGAGTTATTGAGGTTGTAAGGATCCCTGATAGTCATCTACTCCAAACCCCAGCTCAAAGCATGGCCAGCTTCTAAGATGATTAAGACGAGGAGTTGCATTTCTTTTTACTTAGTACAGAGCCTCTTTATAACTAGTTACACAATGTATTGGAAACATCATTTAGCACTGGAGATGTAAACTGAGGATCCAACTTGCTGGTGTCATTGAAGATACAGTGGTACTTTTACCAGTGCTGTGTGTACTGCTCTCATTAATCCCAGAAGCTAGAACTGGAGTTGGAAAGGATCCCAATGGGCTGCTCAGCCATAGCCCCAGTCCTGCAGGAGATAACTAAGTGTAAGTACATTGTGATATGTATTTGTCTATCCTGTTCTAGAAATGTATAGCAATAAAGATACAAATGCTCTGCTCAAGTCCATTTAAATGTTTAATTATCACTAACATTCTTTCACAAGGCTTGCTTAACAACTTCCCTAGTTATACCTTGCTGAAATTTAAGACCCTATCATCTCATTCTATCTCCAGGGGACCTATAGAGCAGTTTATTACCATCTTTATGAAAGCCCATTTCATACTGGATGACTGCTTTTAGTTCTCTCCTCAGTCTTCTCAAGGTTAAAGGACTTAAATTCTTTCACCCCACAGGTGTATTGTCTGTTGCTCTGGTCATTTCTGCTGCTCTCCTATGGATTCTTGTTGCTCCACATCTTTTCTGAAATGCAGCTCTGAAAATTAGGCAAAGCATTCAACTGAACCCAATAGACAAATATGTATCACCATACACTTGGTGCTGAAATGTAGGGGTGAGGATGATGGGAGGTTGATTATACTGTTCTTGATCACTATGCAAACAGCTACAAATCCCCTGGTCTTTTCCTGGTATTGATACCTAACTAGCTGATCCCTACTGTTGGGAAATATGGTGCCTACATTTGGCTATCTAACCATTTTTGCTTATAGGGGAAGCTTTGCACTAATCCCCACTGAATCACTTCTTTTTGTTCATTTTATACTATCATACCCCTCTGTTAAAAGCCTTTTGAATTATAAAGCTGATGCACAGGAGGATTTAAAGCAAGATCTAAATTCTACAAAAGCAATAAAAACAAAACTAAAGAGTTTCCTAGAAAAAGATGATTCATTACCAGAAAAATACTTGGTTTATTGTGCAATTATGAATGTCTGAACAATGAATGTCCCAGACTGGAGGAGTAAGATAAATTAAAGAGGTGGCTATCAACCTATTTAGCAGGGAATGGAAGGTGTTAAGGGATATGGAGAATGCCAGGAGAAGGTGAAGGTGAGGAGTGAAAGGACTAAAACATTTCAGTTCTAAAATTAAAAATCAACCATATCACAAGCCATAGTATCAGAGGCAGCACAACACGGCCATAGAACTTGACTAAAACTCAACATTTACAACACTTTTTTAACCTTATCTGTGACCCACAGAGGCCCCAGGGGAAGATGATGACTTCTCCCAGTTCATGTGCTAGAAAAGCTCATTATATTTAAAGGAAAACCTCCCTGGGAAGCTTATTTAATTTAACATCACAGTTCAAATGAATGGATGGGAAGATAAACAGAGATGGGGATTGCTGGCAGGCAAGGAGGGTGGTCCAGCTTTCAAACTGCTGCAGAATTTATCCATTGTGAAGAAATGAAGTTCTTTTAGGTGTCCTTCACATGCAGATCGGAGTCTATTGCCAGCCTGAGCTGGCTTTGGGGCACAAATTACAGTGAAAAAGAGAAGGGAAAAATATTCTGACAGAAATCCCGAGGAGGCGTATCTTCACCTACCCGGATCCCAACAGGACATTTGGGATAAATCAACTAGTAACTAATCTCTGGACTCAGCTGGATGGTGACTAATGGATCAGTGAGAAGAAGACAAGGCAATCCAGGAAGAGATTTAATTTTGCTGCAGCCAATTCCATATTGAAAGGCAGCATAAAGGCAGCAGCAACTCATGGGGAGGATGGAGGCTGATTCTCAGGAGCCTGTAAGTATAGATCTCTGCTTAACACACAAATTGGAAAATGGGATTGTAATATGCTGCATGACAGTTTTGAATAATTAGAAGTGAGAAATTCAGTTGCACAGCAGATGAATCTGCCAAAAAATGAAAGGGGGGGAAGAGAGGATTTCTTCAGTCAGTTTTTGATACCATGGATAAAAGGCATGATGAAATGAACAACTGCAGGAAAAATACAGTTGGCCAGAAAATTGTCTCCAAAATGCCATAAATGCAGCAACGTCATGCCAAATTATAGAGGGAATCAAGCTGAGGGCACAGAGGTTAGAGGCAGAAAGATAAGCAACCTTCCTTTTAACTCATGAACAGTTACTAATGAGAGGTTTACTAACAATAGTAGCAGTATAGTGCAGGGAATGGTTGGCACTGGATTAGATTATCAGTGTAGATGGGAAAAGCTGAGGAAGAAAGAATCTAAAGATTATCAAACTATTTAGCCTTAATGGAGGAGGTGATGTGGCAAAATGCACCAAAAAGTGTAAACATCATCTGGGGGCTGGACCTTCAGAGTTCAAAAACCAAGCAGAGAGGATCAAAACCTGCCTGGATTTACAGTGGATGATAAAGACGCACTTGTTAATATGAGAGGGTCTTACAAAAATGGGTTGTAGAAGTGCACGTCAAAGATGTCCCAAAAGACCCAGCTGATGGGATGCTGCTGTAGAGCTGTTCCAATCAGGCTGGGGAAGTTTCCCAGGGAAGCAAAACCAGGATATGATTGAAATTTATTTTAAATCCCAGAGACACACTTCCTACTACAATTATTGCAGAATGGCAGAAATAAGAGCTGATTTCCTTCCATTCCCCGAATCATAGAATCATAGAATCGTTCAGGTTGGAAAAGACCTTTAAGATCATCAAGTCCAATCCCCAGCACTGCCAAGGCCACCACTAACACGTCACTGAGGCGATTTTTGAACACTTGCAGGGGCGGTGATTCCACCACTTCCCTGGACAGCCTGTTCAATGACTGAGCACCCTTTAGAGAAGGAGTTGATCCTAATATCCAATCTAAACCTCCCCTGGTGCAGCTTGAGGCCATTTCCTCCCGTCCTATTGCTTGTGACTTGAGATGAGACCGACCCCACTTCATTACAACCTCCATTCAGGCAGTTGCAGAGCGATAAGGTCCCACGAAGCCTTCTTGAGACTAAACCCCTCCCTGGTGCCTCGGCTGTTCCCCATCACACTGTGCTCCAGGCCCTGCACAGCTCCATTGCCCTTCTCTGGCCCCACTCCAGCACCTCAATGTCTCTCTTGTAGAGAGGGGCACAGAACTGAACACAGGATTTGAGGTGTGGCCTCACCAGTGCCCAGTACAGGGGGATGATCACTGCCCTGCGTGCTGGCAACACCATTGCTGACACAGGTCAGATGCTGTTGGCCTTCTTGGGCACCTGGGCACAAGCTGCTTATGTTCAGCAGCATCAATCAGCACCCCCAGGTCCTTTTCTGCTGGGAAGCTTTCCAGCCACTCTTCCCCAAGCCTGTAGTGTTCCATGGGGTTGCCGTGGCCCAAATGCAGGACCCAGCATTTTACCTTGTTCAACCTCATATCACTGGCCACAGACCATTGATCCAGCCTGTCCAGATCCCTTGAAGAGTATCCAGCCTTCCTGGACCCCCTTGACCTTCAGTAATGCTTCCCAAGGAATTCTGTCAACCAGCATCCTAAACAGGCCAAAGTCAGCCCTCCATAAGTCTAAGATGAAGGTTTTGCTGACCTTCTGCCTGACTTCTCTCATGAAAGGACTGAAAATTCAGTCATCTCATGATCGCGTTGCCTAAGACAGCCTCCAACCATCACATTACTCACCAGTCCTCTGTTGTGAACAGCAAAGCTAGCCAGGCATCTCCCCTAGCTGGCTCACTAACCAGCTGGGTTAGGAAGTTATCTCCCACACCCTCCAAGAACCTCCTGGGTTGTTTCTTCTCTGCTGTGTTGCACTTCCAGCAGACATCTGATAGGTAGAAGTCCCCCATGAGGACAAGGGCAAGTGATCGTGAAACTTTCTCACTGCATGAAGAACAGCTCATCTGTAGCTTCGTTCTGGCTGGGTGATCCGTAACAGGCTCTACCAGGATATCAGCTTGGTTGGCCTTCCCCCTGATCTTCACCCACATTCAGCCTTCTCACTCACAACACTGAGTTGGAGGCAGTCGATGCACTCCCTGATATACAACACAACCCCACCACCTCTTTTTCCTTGCCTATCCTTTCTGAAGAGCCTGAAGCCAAATGTTTCTGACAACCTGCTAATATCAAAAGGAAGTATGCCAGCCACAAGTGAGCCACTGAGCCAGGGAATATAGTAAATCCTGGCACAGAATGAGGCAACACAGGTGGGAAGGAGGAATGAAATCCCAAAGCATTTCTGGGACTTCTTCTGATACAGCACTGTGTCCTTTAATGCAGTGCAGCAGAATATTCAAAGGGAATTTCAGCTGGTGTCCAACTGAAGAGTGACACAGGATCATAGAGAGCTTCAAGATGGCTGGGACCTTGGGAGGTGAGCTATGAGGTCAAGACCAGGTTACTCAGGGATTTAGCTAAGTCTTCTAATGTTAAAGTGAGAAGAGATATTTTAGGCCACTGAGGAACTCTACCAGGATGCATCATACAACCTTCATCTCATTCTTTGGCCTCCTTTTCAAAACAGATTAAACAAGAAAATGAGACAAATGGTTTCTGTCGACTCCCCAGATGAAATGAATTTACTTTCAAGGACTTTTTCTTAACCAGTACCAAGAACAAATGATGTCCTGGATGCTTTAGCAGATTCATTCTCTCAATCTACCCTCAGTTTTCACAAGTTGAGAGGTTTTTTTCTCCCCATACTTAAAATGTCTCGCTCACATAAAATCTGAGAGCAGTGTTTGAACTACGGCTATTATCAGGTTGGACCATCAGTCCCACCATTCCACAGTAGTATGTGGACATTAAAAGAGCGAAGTCCTGAGTAGAAGTGTACTGATCATGCCATACCCATGCAAATGCCAGCAAATAGCTGTGCAGTTGTATGTCTCACAGGTACCAAGTCAAAGTGTTTTCAGATAGCATGCCTTCCTCACTACTCCACAGGGCAAATAATGAAAAGATTCACAGGTGATCTAAGGGAAGATTCAGGCCACCAAAGACAAAACTGAAATTAAACCCAAAGACACAAGTCAGTTCAGAAGGGGTTATTACTGCTTTCAGAGAATTAATGTAGTTTCTGCCCACAAAAGATAGCTGAAGGCAAGCAGAGCCACTTATTCCCCTCTCCCCACCTATTCTGTTATGTCCAACACTCATTGATCAGTACTTTCGTAGGGTTTGGCACTTCAGTTTTGTTTCTTGCTTTCCCAGTACCTTTTTAGAGGTTGTGATAAAAAGGGAATCATTTTAGAGATCAAATTGAGAGTTTTAAGGGTTGAAAAGGACTCTTACGATTGCTTCTGCTCCACCATACCCATGTTTTCCAGACCCTTTCTTGCAGAACTAAAATAACCTGAAAAGGGGGTCATGGAATAGAATAAGGGTCTTGAGTTCTCTGGTGTGAAATCATTGTGCCACCCAAAAGGAATTCCTGGCAGTCATCAAATACAGAATATTTTCACCTGTATTTATTTGGGAGGAAATATGTGGTCAGGACTGGCCTTGCTTTCCTATAATGCTCTTTAGATTCAGGCATGGCTCAGGGTAGCTTGCCTAGGGTTTGGAAATACTGCACTGCCCTTATTTTATAATTAAACATAGATCAGCACACAAGTGTAGTAAAACTAATGCCTTGTCCACAGGAACTTGTTGGGAAATGAATTGCAAACACTACCTTATCTCAAAGAGCTTGTTCAAGGAAGTTATTGCCATGCTAAAGAGATAGATACTACTGAAATTTCACAATTTGAAAACTACAGCTGTTTCCAAACCCTATATTGCCATACAGGATAGAAGGCAGTGCGAATGGATTGCACAGCAAAAGAAACTGCCCCAGCGGCTCAGCACTGTTCTCAGTGTCTGGGATCTTATGAGTTAAAAACTGAGAAACTTTGAGGCCAAAGCACTTCAGTGAGGTCTGATAAATCTAATAATCCACAAAACCCATACCTAAACACAGCACAGAGCAGATAGGTAAGACTAGATACTCACCTGCCTGTCCAAGAACAGAACCAGGAGATTGAGAAGACATCCTAGCATTTGTAATACATAGTACAGCAGACACTGGTAACCTGTACATCAAAGAGCTCTGGTCTCCACCTTACTATGTCACAAATCTATATATGACAACTCACAGACTACAATTCAAAGAAATCATGTTATTTACTGGAGAATCTGGAGTACTGGAAAGATAGATACCCTGAGTTCATGGTACGCACCTTGCAAGTTGTGAGAACACAAGCCTCAAGATCTTGGTCATCAACAATCCTCCAAAGTTATGTCAGTTTGCCTTTTGCCCTCCCACATCAGCATATGCACAATGAACCCTTGAATGTGTGTGATAAAGCAGTGCCCTTACTGCTTGCTTCTCTTCCTTTTGTCAGCTGCTTCTTTAGGCATTTAAAAACAGGAAGCTGTAAAAGCAGAAGGGGCAAACCTGGTGCCCAGAGGAGCTCCCAGTCTCTCTGCAACACAAGAACAATATTAACCTTGCCCGCTGTATGACAACCTATACAAAGTGTATGTATCTGGGGAACTGTGACTGACAGCCTTTTATGAAGGGCTGTGTGAAAATTTGCTCTGGATGGTGACCTCTGCATTTCTGTAGATTCATACTTGAACGGATGTCAATTCACAGGACAGGATTGAGGCTCTTTCTGTTCTTCAGTGTGTATTTGTTTTTTGTTAGGCTGAAGGTATGCCTAAGTGTTGATCAGGACTTAAAAAATTCCCTATCTAGTTTAAAAGTATGCATCCTAAGAAGCATACACAAGGTGGGAATCAGCTGGGAAACAAACAGAAATGCTGACTTCTTTAATACAGCAGCAAGGTTAGCAGTGCAGCCTTATAGAAGCAAGGCTTAATTAGTACAGGCCTCCTGAAAACAGTGTGTCTTCAATGGGAGTGAAGCAGATGAGGCAGTGGAACATCTCACACTTATTCAATACCACTGCAAGCACAGAAGGCTTGAAAATGGCAAAAAGTAGAGGAAAATTAGTGCAAGCTCCTGTCTGCTGGAAAGGTGGAATCAGACCCTCGGCCCCCACAACCTGGTGCAGCGTCACAGCCATGCAGGCTGGACTCTCCCCCAACCAAAGAGCTGACCCCAGTTAATATGCAGAAGGTTCTGACTTCTCTTATATGGCCACTGCTAATTTTATAACTGCAAGAATCAATTTTACAAATGACTGACTCATTTCAGCTGAGAGGTTACGTATGATTAAACAGCATCATAAGAAAACATGTTTAATAGTTTAATGCCTTTAAGCACAATGCAAAACTGTTTAATGATACAAATTAAAACTGCTGTAAGATCTCTCTAACTATACATTTTAAAAAGTTTAGCTTATGTGGCTTTGATCATTTGAGATCTAATGCTGAAAGATACTGGACACCTCTTAAAAGTTCTGTGCTTGACTTCAACTTCTAAGTAATTCAGAGACTTTGAGGACAGATTCATATTCTACAAGCACAGAAGCAGAATCTGGCAAACAGCAATGTTATGAAACAAACTCATTAAAATATAAACTCTACAGAAACCCAAAATATCATTAACAAATCCAAGCATTAAAGTAAATAGAAGCCTGAATCTTAAAAAAAGTATAAGGCTGAACCCTAAAATTTATCTGAACCATATTTAGCGTTGCATCAGCAATAAAAATAACAGATCAGGCAGAACTGTAACACTTCTTTTAAAATATTCTAAGGCTATAGTGTACGAATTGAGTTTGAAATTAAGTGAATTGACAACAACCTGGCTGCTTTTAGTGTGTTTAGGCATCCAGATTTGTTTACCTGTTTTGCTCCAAAATCCTAAATATAAATGAAGTTGGAGACCCTTAATTTCCAAAGAACCCTTTTTCTAATTCTGTGGAACATGGCATTTAATATGGGATGCAAACCAAGCAGCTGCCCTCTTCTCACAAAATATAAAGTAAGCTAAACACAACATAAAGCATTTGCTGATACTGTTCAAAGAAACAGTGCCAGATTACAGGTATTTTTACGCAAGCACTTCACAAAATATTTAAGTCTGAACCTCTAACTCAAATGTATTTGTCATGCTCCCAAAGGGTTAATATTGTCTTGCTTCATTTCTTACATGTAAGTAATTTAGCTCTGAACAAAAGCAGCTCCCTGCTGGTTACCTTGGCTAAAGGAAACACAATGAACTGGTAAAAACCAGTTTTATCTCACTGCTGTTGCCTAGGGCTACAGACAAAATGAAGTAAAAAAATTCACATGCAGAGTATTAGGTGCTTATGAAAGATCCAGCAGCGCTGTTGCCTAGTGATTCAGTGAGGAATCAGCATAGGCCAATGAGGTGCACGGGTGCTGAATAACATCCCCGATGACTGCTTTACATCTCCTGCAATTCTGTCATACACCCCCATGATTTCCCAGTGGTAAGAATCACTTTCAAGGGAACCTGTCAGAGAAAAAACATAAAAATTTAAACAAACACACACATCACATACAGCGAGATTACTATTTTTGCTTTTCCCTTTGGATGTTGACACTGCTCTAGATTACATGCCTATCAATATGTCCTTCAGACCTATTAATACTTAATTATCACTACAATTCTGATTAAAATACCTTAACAATTCAGACTAACTTTCTATTTTGAAGTTGCAGATACATGTTACAGAATTGCAAGGAATATGCTAAAGCAAAATTCATCTTTTTACATTTCTCAAAAGAGCTACAGAATCAGAGTGTTTATAATCAGAGCTCTGTCAGTAACATATACACATACTAGGGTGTTTTAACATCCACTTTCCCAATTCTGGGGTATTTGTGTTGTTGCTTTGGTTTTATTTCAGTTTGTTTTGCAGCCACAAGTGCTCTGTTACACAGTAGATTTTCTGACATGAAAGCTGCCTCATTAGCAAGGACTATATTTTTGTGAAGGAACTACTTCAAAGATAAAGCATCATTTTCCTCAAAGAAGAAAAAGAAATCTCTCCTCATTAAGACTATGTGTTGCTCTACTTTAGTGACATTTTTCCTGTGTATTAAAAAGTAATATTCATATTAACAGAGCACATAATACATATTTAGTTGAAGTAAATGTACTGAAGGAGAGCAGGAGCATTTCATGAAAACCTTTTCATCTCCAACATCTGTAGATCTAAAAGACACTCTTACTGTATAGGAGGGTAAACAACATGAATAAAAATGTACTTTTTTTAACATCACTCTCAATTTTTTCTCTGAGGTCAAGCTGTTGGTACTTTGTGTTTTCTATCTGACTTCTGCCATTGATCCATTCATGATGCTTCAGAGGAAGATGGAAATATGTTCATGATACATTTAGCCTTAGGTGCAGTAGGAGTAAAGGTATGTCATGACTCCCACAGTAATTTGCTCAGGAAAAGGAGACTAAAACACGGGTAATAAAACATGTATCTCCAAATACTTCTACTGCCTATTAAAAAGCCCTTATCTTTGAAGAGCCTATTGTCCAAGAACGTGTTTCTGTTCACCTAGTAAAATGCAATTGTTGTTTAACAGAGAATGACATGCTGAAAATGTTTACTATTAATTTTCAAGATTAATTTGTCAGTGTGTGATCATAAACACCTTAGAGGTGAAAGAGACTGTGTTCTAAGATGGTGTGTCCCATTTTATCCATAGGACATTAAAACTTCCTGCCACTAATGGCTTGTCTGAAATACATAACACTAAAATTATATCCTGCCCATGTAACTACGAACACTCTCATAAACCATGTAAATTGTTTGTCTTTCTTAGAAACCCCTTAAATTGTTCATACTCTTTTTCACTGCAATGAGTTTCTCAGACAAAGTATGAACAATGCTTTCCCTGGCAAAGTCACCAAAAAGAGTCTCCTAAAACTATCAAGAAAGAGCTGCAGTGTTGCTGTTCATTTTGTACACTGTCAGCAATACTGTATTTGATTATTTTAATGAACCTTATAGCAGCATGTGTGTCACGTTACTAATACTGTCATTAAAAACATTCAGAGGTACACCTTGAAATACAGTCTTGCTTTGCTTTTCAAGGAATTTGTAACTAAAGAAGTTAGATAAGCACGGGTATACAATGTAAGTAACCCATAGAAATGCAGTTTATAAAGCTTGGGAGTGTCAGTGCAAGCCATGCATAATCCTAGAATGGCCAGGTCTCACTTGACCAAATCTGGTGATTGGGAGTACAAGTTCTCACAAGGCTTCACGGAACTCTGAGAAGGGGATTCCAGGATGGGAAGAGTAGTTTAGATCTCCCTGATCATGAGGGATACTCCTCATGATCCTCTCTCTGCTATTGTGTGAAAGATGGGCTCCATAAGAACCCAGAAAATGTAACTGCAAGACCTCCACAGAAAGCATCACAGAGTGGCTGAGATGCTGAAATAAACAGATGATACAGAAGATCTGAAGGAAGAAATATAAGCTAGAACTTGAATAGTAGTTTTATTTTTCATCCATTTCCATTAGTACAAGGTAATCATTTCTGAAAAACATAAACTTTTTTCTGCCCCCAAATCTTGTTCAGTAACAATGTTGAATGAGTGAGATGTCAACACCAAGAATTCTGTTTCTCAGGAAACTGGGAACTCTTGGACTGTTGCTCACTTAATAAGTTTAGGGACCCCCATGAACTATAATCCTTTATTAAGCAACAAAAGCCAAGAGGTTGGCCAGGGTGAAGGGTACAGTCTTGTGAGACAAAAATAGAATTCTTTTATAAATAAGTACAATTAGGCCCAACACATAGACAGCTAAAGTAGTTGTGTAGCTAGTACTGTTTTTACAGATCTTGTTCTGGTTGATATCCTATACTTTAAACACTGACCAGTGGCTTTGTCTGCTTTGCATTTTAGGCATACACATGGAAATGGTAAAAAGACCAATTTTCTAAGTGAAAATTACTGAAGAAAGCTCTTTTGCAATAGTTTTTCAGCAGTAATGAATGCCTGGCACATTTAGAAAGCTTATTAAAGGCCCATATTTCTCACTCTACCACACCCAGCAGAAATTTCATGGCAATGAAGGAAATAGATTTTGAAATTACCATACTGCATTGCTAAGACAAGAGTAGATGACAATCACACTTTCCAAAATGGAGCTTGAGTTTCTTTCAGTTATTTTCTTTCAGAATTTTTATAGCCATTTAAAAATGCAATTGCCTTCAAATATGAAAATGAAACTATTGAAGTGAAAGGCAAAATCATTGTCTCTAGATTCTCAATAGGATGATGACAACATACAGAGCTAAGTATGCCTCAGATGGTAATGGGAATTCAGAATTGTCCCTACCTTTAGTGGCACTTCCAAGGCTGTAGTTTGCTGCAGGGACTCCATTGTTCTTTTTACCAGTGCTGTAAGGTAAATTTGAAAACCCACAGCTTTATTTTCCATGATAGAATTGTTATACAGAAAAACAAATAAATTGCATGGTTTATATTCTGTTATAGCTCATCTGTATTTCTACATAAAAAAAATCATTAACCATTTACAATTTTTTCAGGGCTTTTGAGGTTTCTTTTTAAGTTCTATTTTATCTCTCGTGGAGGTCCAATTCCTTATTTTAAATAGAATTTTAGGGTGAAATTTTGGCAGTTATTTAGCTTATGTAGCCCATAAGCATGGAACTCCAGCACTACTATATTTTATACAGAGGTACATCATGTGCGAGTGTTGTATTTCTCAGCTGTCAAGTTCAGTACTCTCAACTGTGTGCTTGGTGACATTTTACACATTTTCATCTTCTTGTGCAGATGAAAAACTCAATCTGAAAAAAACAAGCAAGGAAAAAGATACGGGAAGTCTGAACTGTTGGAAATATCTTATTCATCAAAGTAAAAGATCAGAGCTAAATTTAAGAAAGGTCTTCGCTGTGGGATAGCGGAGTGATCAAGATTCTAAACAATTAAACTTCAGTGTGATTTATGCAACTTAACAACTCATCGCATCATAACACTGTGCTCACTATTACTGTGCAAATGCATCTATAATTGTTCCAAATCAATCAGCTGGGATCAGATTTGTCATCCTTGGTCATGCCAATTAGTGTTTTGCATGACAATGTTTGCTGCTGCAACACAATATTGTTCTTACGTAAATCAATGAGAGATACAATGGAAAAAGACCTTTTAAAAAAGGAGTAACTTTCAGCTACTGAAAGTGAAATAGGAACACTGGGGAGCCCCAGAACAAAACCTACTGAGCAACCTCCATTGCTCTGACATGATGTCACCGTATGCCTCACAGAATTGAGAAGTATCACAGTATGCAATAGGTGGTGATATGCAATACTGTTAGACTGAAACCCACATGAGTACTTTGAAGACTTTTTGGAAGTTATCCCTCGATGCACACCACATTTCTTTTGCAGCTGAGGGTAGATAAAGAGGAGCAACAAGAACTCTAGAAGCTGCCTATGGTTGTTGCTCTAGTTGCCACTGAAACCTTTTCTAGTGATGCCATTAGAAATCTTTTCTAATGAAAAACAGCATGGAATGTTCTGTGTCACATCTGTGACACTGTGGCTGGCTTGATAACAATGATTAGGGTAACTAGGTTCTGCGTGACAGGAGTGCTCAGAATGCTGGCTCACTCAGACTTGGGTGCTAATGAGCTGTCATGAGATTTTCCATGAAGTCCAAATTATGCAGGAACTCAAAAGATCAGTGCCTGAAATGCCAAACCTGAGGAAACAGACATTTGTTGACACGACACCTACACCTATATATTTGCATCATTTTAGATCTGAGGTAGTTTATGGTCCAGTATAAGAGAAAGCATTGGTTTTAGAGAGCAGAAACAAATATTGCAACCACAGACTGTGAAAGGGGAAGTGCTGGCCTAAATAATTATCTATTTAAAATGAAGTCCAAGTCAACATGGCTGTTATTAGAGGAGTGTTGGACTGCCTCCATCTTGAGAAGCGCACTCTGAACTTAAACAAGCTGCCAGCTCCAGGAGGTCAGCAATACAGCCAACACTGAGGCATTCCAACCAGGCAGCATGCCTTCAGAAGGGAAAGGGTTTGCCAGTCAGTCCCTACATAAGCGTTTTTTCCAGGCTATGACTGCACAAGGCTTTTGTGAGAACATAACATCTGGATTCTCTGCTTTTCAGACAGAATTACTCGGCTCTGTACATTCCACCAAAGCACTTACAAAGGGCACACTTAACTGTGCAACCGAATGTTATTTGAGCTGTTAGACAGCGAAACAGCAATACAGCATCAGGAAGAACAGGTCTTTTTGACACAAAACGCTCCAACAGGCAACAAAAATGGAGCACAAGTCAGTGGCATTGATTTGTGGGTTGAAAGATATGAGGGGTATGATAAAGAATGCTGGCTGCATATGCACTAAGTGAAACCAGTTTTCCACTAGTTCCCTCCTGTATAACTACTAGCCCCAAAAGGGGGCTCATGGTGTCAGCGATGATTGCTCTGTTTGTTCACACAGTTTTTGCTTGAAGGCATCTTGCATGATCAGAATTCTGCGACATTCTTAACTGCTCTTAATTTTAAAAAGCACAAAGTGGCCACATTAGTGAACAAACCTAATTGAACCTAAATGAACAAACCTGGTTGCTCATTCACATTGACTTCTCATCATGACCTCTCCATGGGTTTGGTCCATTTTCCTTCTTGTTTTTTTCTGTGTCAGTTTGGCTCCCTGCTCTCTTTCTCATGTCACACTGCCTTCTCCATCTATTCCCAGGGTTTAGTGGGTGGCATAGAAAAGCCATTCATGTCAAGCAATCAGAATGTTTTTTGCCAGCATTTCAGCCTTTTGAAATACCTTTGCAAGTACCCAAAACATTTGCCTACATCTAGTTTACAACAAAATTTGAATGAAATAATAAATACATAGGAACAGAAATAGCAGCTGGATTATCATTCCCATTCAGTAGTCTGCTAAGACAGTAAATAGTGAAGAAGGAAGCCTTTAAACTAAATGACAGTCTTTGCACAGAAATAAGTAGGTAAACTAGCTGAATACATTTAGGCTGGAAATGTAAAGTTCTAGATTTTGGAGAGATGAAATTCTGGAACAGTCTCCCAGTGGAGACGATCATTTATGAAAAGCTCCAGTGGAATGGTGGTATGTAATTGCAGGAGAGGTCCTCTTTGGTCCTATGTATCTGATTTTCCTGCTACTCTCTGGTATCTCCTTGAAAACTCTCCTCGTTGTCAAGGCTTAAAATAAACAACCCAGACATACACAACTGTATCTTCTTTATCCCATATACATCAGAGTGTGGTCACTAACAAAAGTGACCACATTGTTTAAAAACATCTGTCTCTCCCACTCTTGGTTTTTCTTTTTCTTTTCTAAGATTTAGATGATGTCTTTTGGTATAATAATTATTTCTGTTCAGTCAAGAATCTAGTATATCTAGGGCACATAAATTATTCATTTTAAAGTGTTCCTTTGCAGCCAGCCATATACTGCTATGGCATCTGCAAAATGCTGTTCTCTCAACCTTTGCAACCTATCTCTCAAAACCCTCAGTCAGCAATTCTGAGATCTGTTGATTATACTCATCCTGGAATGCTTTGTAGGTGTTAAGACTGTCATGCTAAAAGATTATGTAGCAAAAAAAATCGGTGACAGCAAAGCAAAGAGGCCATAGAGGAACTGAAATTTTAACATATATTAGATTTTCTTGATACTGACCAGAATAAATATGCTTATTGAAAGTGTTGTGAATAGGAACAAAGAAAAGACACGCATGCCTGCTGTGGAACAAAAGCTCATTTGTCCTTATTGAATTGAAGACATTTTTAAAGCTCATTCACCTACGAAATTCTGACTCCAGAAACATGTCAAAGCTGGCCAGACACATGATCTACGGAATAGGGCTTTTTGCAAATTGAAAGGTATCTGAATGTATCTTTAGTTTATGCACTAGTGTTTTTCAAGTTAGAAAAAGGCAGCTCAGGGGACAGAAAATGTCACTAACTTGTGATTACTAGTTCACTCTTTTGCTCCTCTGTTACTTGAGTCCCCTTCTCATGCGCACTTTTCTATCCAGCTGCCTTGGTATCCACTGAGTGGGGCATTGTAGCAGAATAAAATGGAATTTCATGGAATTTGAATATGAGTCAAAAAATCAGTATTGGAAGACTTAAAAAAATAATCTAAAATACGTTCTTTAGGTAGTAACAATCCAACTGATCTAAATATCAAAATAAATATCCTTAGTTTATTCTGATTTTTTTCTTAGACTGATCCTTTAGAGTAGGTATTACAGCTGAAATATTTTATATCTGGTAAAATACCAGACAAAATGTTTAAAACTGTATTATTTTACATGTGCCAAATATAAGAACAGATGCAGAAGTGGACTTCTTTAATTCTATGAATAATGCATTATTATAAATTAGGTCTAAAAAAATAAACCTTCAAAAATTGCCCTAATGCACTGTAATATTGAACTTACAGTACTGGAATACACGTATGTCTACAAAAATACGTTATTGCAAGTACCAAGTGTCTTTACTTTACTTATTCTTCTCACTAATGGATGCAATTAAGCAGAGTGACATGGAACCATCCATAGTAAACACTACTGGCAAAGTTCAACTTTTAAGTCCACCAGGTACATATGGAGCACACATCAGAAGCCAGATTTTACAGTTATTAACTATGGGTACCCCGTTACTGTAAAAAAAATTAATCAATCTGCATTTCTTCACCCTAAAGCGCATTCCCCCTTTTAGCAGTAATGTATGCAGAATAATTCAAGGGCAAAGAGGCATTTCAAACAGCATAGAGAGGCAGTATCAGAAATAGTTCCATAAAATGAAAAATTGGGTTCTGTAATTCTTGAATAGCCTTCCAGAGTCCATAGAGAGATTCACAGTTTGATATGGGGACAGTCTGCCTACCTGATTACACACACTTCAGAACTCAGAGAGGCTGAGCTCTCTCAGATCCAGGAGCCCAGGTTTTGGCATTCCCAAAATATCATCTGCCTTTCTGCTCCCTGGGCTGCTGGAGAGCTCAGGATTTGAGGAAGCCAGGCAGGCAAGCTGGCTAGAAACCAGGCAGATTATTGATGGTAAAGCTGACAGTCTTCTGCCAAAACCAAACCAAATTCTGCCAAATGTTTTGATTTGATCTTTCCAGGCATCCTCTGATGGAAAAGGACAACTTTTAAAAAGCTCTTTTGCTGTCTTGTTCTTGCCCTAAACAGAGAATCAAGGGAAATAATACGCCATATCTGTGTTGAAAATTACACAATTCAGAGTAGCACCTGCTTTACTGTATTTCAAACTATGTCAAAGCTTGGACACTCAATGCCTTGTTATAAATAAATGATATTTTGCCTTGTCCATTCAGAATGAACAGTGTGCACGCTATAAAACTGCAGGTGACGGCTTCTGTTTGAAGAAGGTATTCTTCCAAAATACAGGTAACACCTCAGTTAAGTTACATGCAGTATTCTGTGCAGAAGTAGTTATTAGGAAAAAAACCACCTTACTGCTTGCCCCTTGTTTATGAAATTCAAAAGATTCAGAATCATTTGTTGGGCACAGATTATCAGATGAGCTACAAACAGAATTTGAGCTACAAATTCTGTATACTGAAAAGTACTGAAAATTCTTACCGTGGACTATGAAGTCCTAAACAGGATTAGAGAAAGAATCAGCATTCTGAAAGCCTCATTGCAATGCTCAGCCTCCTCTCAGGAGAGTTTTAGAAGCAGACATTTTAATGGTGTAAAACTATACAAAAGAGACATTTCCATAAGGGAAATGCTGCTGCGAAAGGCTTATGTTCTGTACTATGATCTAACTGAAATAATGCAGTTTACCTTTATGATCTTCATTTATAAATCTTAAATTTGTTTTTAGATTTCATATCAATTCTGCAAATCAGAAAACTGTTGTTGCTTTTCTGAAAAGTAGATCAGAAGCATGACTGGAATTAGAATGCAAACATGCTGAATAGTAGGCCAGTGCTTCTTGGATCACAGTAAATGCAGAAGACTAACACAGCACTGAACTGTAGTCCATTAAAGCCATCAAACACTACTCTTTAGCTTTAAATCCATGTCTTTCCCTTTACTGAGCTTTGTGACTGTACCACTGAGATTTCTCTTTGGATCATTAATCTGCAGGCTGGAAACTTCAAGTCAGCAGATTCTGTAATTTCAAGTTTCTGAATGGACAAAAGCTCATTAGATATGTAAAGACAAAGCTGACAGCTAAAGAATATCAGGAAATAAATTTAAGAAGAGTAAGACCTTGGAAAAAAAAAGGGAGAAAGAACTTTGGGTAAAGGGATGAAAACCATATTTGAACTTTCAAAGCCCTGAAGTGAATTAGAAGCACACATCTTACTAACACTCCTTCTTTGGTTTGAAACTCACATCCCCAATTCATTACCTCAGTTAGCAGCTCCTGAAATAATTGGAAAAGATCAGGAGAAAAGAGTCTTCCTATTTAGTTTCATCTGAAAGGAATCTAGGTCAACAGCTCTCAGACTGCTCTGTGATGTGAACCAAAACTGTTCACACCACAGACTGGGTTCAATAGGGAGATCTGCTTCATCGTCATACTTCCGGCTGGAAGTTACATGCTGGTGCAGATACACCCTTTCTCTACCTATTCAGATCAAGCAGAAGCCCCATTAAGGACACTGAACGAAGAACCAGCTTCAGTCACTTTGAAGACAACTTGGATTAGTTCTTTCACTAGTAGCAGATCTATTTGCAAAGCACAATCACAGAATGGCAGAGGCTGGAAGGGATCCCTGAAAGGTTCCAGCCTTCATCTGGTCCAACCCTCCTGCTCAAGCAGTTGCTCAGGACTGTGTCCAGGTGGCTTTTGATTATCTCCAAGGATGGAGACTCCACAGCCTCTCTGGGCATCCTGTACACTGCTCTATCACACCTATTGTAAAAAAGCATTTCCTGATGTTCAGAGGGAATCTCTTGTATTTCAGTTTGTATCCATTGCCTCTGGTCCTGTCACTGGGCACCACTGGGAAGAGCCTGGCTCCATCCTCTATGTCCCCTCCCTTCAGATATATATACATTAATAAGATTCCCCTGACCCTTCTCTTCTGCAGGCTGAACAGTCCCAGCTCTGTCAGCCTTTCTTCATAGGAGAAATGCTCAGTCTCTTTGTCATCTTCGAAGCATTTCACCGGACTTTCTCCAGCCCATGTCTCTCTTGTATTGGGGAGGCCAGAATTGGATGCAGTACTCTAGGCATGGCCTCACCAGTGATGAAAAAAGGGGAAGAAAATGAACGACTGAAGAAATGAAATAGGAAAATAATGTCTTAGGTTGGTCTTTATTGCTAAGGAAAAGACATTTTATCACTCTTCTGTTCTGAGGTAAGTGAGTATATCTGAAAGCTACCGTAATGCAGGATTTTCATTTTTGATTTGCCTCTTAGGGCAAAGTAGAGACAAAGCTAAAAGTCAACCTTCAAACAGAACGAAACAACTTTATGCCATGAACACTCAAGCTCGGCAGCCTGTATTAAGTGAAATGACAATTTCCAAGGTACCTCAGACCTCTAGGCTGCCCAGGTCCATTTCCCAAAGGTCATCTTAGCAACTTCAATTACATGGTGATAGCTTTGAAGCAGAACAAGGAATTTCCAGGTACATTTGTTCAGCACACTGCAGGCAGATGTGGAGATATGCAAACTAGGTACACTGTAGTGTGTAAAGCAGACACATCTCGAGTATTTGAACTGGACTCTTTTTGTGTTTCCAGAAAAAAGCCTCTAGTCATCATGTTTCTACAGTGGGACTATTTATTACTACTATTCATATGACAGCTAGAGGTTTTTTCCATTATACTGGAAAAGTATTGATTTTGACGAATTTATTAAAAATTATACAAGCAATGGAGATCAGAATTTGACACAGTGAGGGCAGAATCTCTGATTTTTTTATATGTATAAGCAACCATGAATAATTCTTATCTTTTGTGTATAATATTAGCTCTATATTTAATGCAAATTGATGTAAAATAAGATATTAAAAATATCTCTATGCTGCCTTACAGATCTCATACAGCACACTATGCTTTCTGACTCTGAAATGATGGCACTTTAAGACAGTGTCCTTTTCTGGGTAGATACTGCAATCTCTCATAAACTGTAGTGTGTTCTTGTAATTTAAACCAGATTTGAACTCCTGTATTTAGAGGTCAAATGTTAAGATATTAACCTAATTCATTAAAGTGCCCTTAATATATTGAACTTGATTATTTCCCAAATTCTTTGTTTTGGTTAAGTGAAGTTCTCATTATGAACTAATACTCACAAGAGGGATCAGCGACGAAATGAGACTAATAAATACAGCAAATTGTACTATTTAAATAAACACAAAACAAGAAGATGAAAGTGTTTTTTCTTAGATGCTTAGGTTATAATGGAAGATATTTCTTGTATTGGACCATTTAAAATATTTGTGATGTTATGCTAATTGTTTTAGCTAAAGGTATCCTTGAGCCTCAAACTAGACCAAAGCTTGTGAATAAAAGTTTGGTGCCTATAGGAATAAATCCACTACTTACTGTAGAAGAGATTCAACAGCCTCCTGTGTGCCCCTGTTTTCTAACTAAATTTGTATCAGATGATGAGACACCCTCTGTCTTAGGAAATAATGTCTGGAAGTAAGCCAGATGAGAGGATAAAAATGTAGGCGGGAACTTTTACTAACCCTTAACCTTGAAAAATCCATCATAAAGTTCTCTAAATATAAAAAAAGCAGTAAACTTAGAAATTACAGAACATTATATTCCTACATTAAGAATTTCATATTTTTTTAGGTAATGGGCCCCAATCACAAGTATTCATATACTTTCCAAGCCATTCTTTTTGAGCTGGTTTATTTTCTTAAACCCCTTTTAACCCCTGGCTAAAGCATTATTATTTAGCTTTACAGGATTCACACACTGGATGAGGGAGTCTTGATAAGAAAAGTAAATACAACTAAGCATGCTGATGAACTCCAGATGAGGCGTGTATCATGTTTTATCTACATAAGAGTCAGTGGTGGAAAACATCCAGAAAAATCTGCTCAGTATATATTTCCTTAATCATGAGTATCAATGTGCTGCTTCTTGTTATATTAATTCTTTATCCTCTGAGAAATCACAGGTTATGGGAAGGAAAAAAGGTTGTAGGGGAGAAAGAGAGATTGTATTTACCTGAAAATTCATGGATTTGAGAATCTTCTACTTCAAACAACAACTCATCATGAATCTGGGCAATTAACCTGAAACATTTCAGAGACTTTAGATTATGTAGGCAAGAAATTTCTAACAGTGTTTCCTATCCATATCATCAACTAATTGCCGTATACACAACTGACATGTTTAAGTGAGAATAAATGTCCTGAGGAAATGAAAAACTCATTAATGGATTTAGAAGGATTGAGCTCCACGCATTCTGAAAACATAAAGATCGTAACCCCAAACTCGGCTTGCTAGCTTATAAATGTCATTCAGGGCTTTGATGATGTGATAAGTTATTATTTAAAACCAACATAATTTGCAGAAAAATGCGAGCAATTATAGAGACAGGCTATGTTTTGTTAATGTAGCCTTTTTTTTCAAGTTGAGATGGAATAAATGTGGCTGGAAATGGGTGGTTTTGCTAATGCAAATTAGGTCAATAGTAAGAGTACTGGCTCACTGGTATGCCAATATTAACTCCTAGCTGGCCAGTGACTTGAGTCTTTTCCAAGAAATTAATTTTTCACTTAAGTGCAAAGTAGGTGCTCTCATGGTGACAAACAAGTGGGTTGAAGAGTGAAAATGTAGGCACAGATACACAACATGATCTGTAGCCTCTGCTGTCAGGACAGTTGCCTTCATAAGGGCAGAGTGATCAGCTGAAAGCAGTAATATCTTGAAAGCCATGCAACTACATGGACCTGAGCTCTTCAGCTAGGGCTGTTTTGTAATGAATTTATACTGCTTATTTGGTTTTCACTTTGTCTGTATTAGATCTATATCATAGGTCTCTTGCATGGGGACTGTGACTTAACTGTTTAGTGCCTAAAGGAAGAGCATCCTAAATTGTTGGTTGGATGTAAAAGTGCTTTCACAAAAGAAACAATAAATATATTTGATTGAATCAAGTCCACAGTAGAACAGATACAGTCTAGCACATATAATCTCTAAGTTCTCACTCAGGAAGGAAAAGTATTCATTTATGATTAGACTGTATTCCTACTAGGTATATTTTAGTACATCTTTAATTATTGTTGGGAGTCTAAGTCATGAAACTGCTTTGCAATTTGTATATAACATTTAAATTAAATGCCCTGTGTAGACATTTATTACCCAGTAGTGATTCAAATAAATAATGCTTTACAAATGGCTGAAACATCAATATGGTTATTACTTATAACTTTTCACAGCTTTCAGGAAAATATCCGAAGAGTTTCACACTGCCTTAAATTACAATGTGACATTGACTAACAGTGTGGTTAACTCTAATAATAGATCTTAAATTATTAGTCATTTACAACACAGTCAGAAGCAGAGTGAAACAGATTAACATATTTTTAATAGGAAATTGGGACACAAGATACAAAAAGAAATAGATTAAAAACCATGATCGTCTTTATCAAGAGAATACAGTTACATGACAAGATATAATTTCCAATGCAAGTAACTTAATTAAAGTAAGAGATTCCTTACAATCATTCAAGCGACATGTAAAAAGATATAAATCAGAAATAACTGTGAATATTAAATATTAATATACTGTGAATCAATTGAATAAGTGAAAATAATTACATTGATTAAACCAGTGCAATAGAAATGTGACTGACTGGTTATTATTTGTACCAGAGTAGTGTCTCATGCCTTCAGTCAGGACTACAGCACCATATATTCTGAATATCTGGTAAGAAGAACTTACAATATACATTAAACATTTTATCATAAATTCATCAGGATTTAGGAATGGAGAAAAAAAGAACTGGATTTTCAAAACCACTCAGCACTGGATCATCTGATCACCTCATCTCCACACTAAAACTGAGTTCAGGAGGAGCACGGCTGGACCAGAGATTGGTGCTACATTATGTAAGCAGAAGCAATGTGAACCAAACTCAAAATTCTGTCTGGACAGCACAATAGATGTGACACAACTCTACATGCTCCAGTTCAGCTACTGAAAGCAGCACAGCTCTTTTAACTTGGTTCTCTGCCTGGGCTGAAGGACCCTGTTTCTCAGTGCTTGTCACCTTGACTAGCATAGCCTAGCAGCTCGGGTGTATTGCCAGTTAACTGAGGAACTGCACAGAGCTGCAGAATTACATCTACACCATCTTAAACATCTCGTGATTAATTTGAAGTTCAGAATAACATTCTGTCTGCTAAAACACAGAACTAGAAGTTAGCATTGCTGGATCTCTGTGTCGCTCTGTTAGCAATGTATATTCAATTGGAAAATAGGGATAAGATTTATCTTGGAGACGTGAGATCTAAGAAACAAGTATTTCTAATACACTTCTGTTTTGGAAAGATATTACATGAGTTTTAATTAGTGCTAAACATGATTTCCTAGCTTGATGCCAAGAAGTGGAATAGCAGACACTATTTCCTCCTTAATGTTCATCAAACAAGTTAGATTTTTTTTTTATCTCTTATCTCTTTTTCTTATTCATCTCACAAGAGCTTCATCCATTCTACTCCTGCAGATTTACAGTACAAGGCCACCAGTATTTTTTAAGGGTTATTAAAATAATAATTCTTGCACACATTATGCTGCCACAGAGAAGGAAGCATTCAATCTGATACCAAGGCAGATAAAAGAAAGAATCAAAGCAATTTATACATTCAAATTTCATAATTTTCACCATTCCAGTGCATGCACCCACCCACCCATTGCACACCTTGAGTGAAAGAACTTTGAAAAATACCCTGTACTTTCGCTTAACAGCTCAATTGAATCAGCTTCACTTTGAAGGAATATTGAAATAGCAAGATCCTCTCATTATCTCGTGCTGAAATGTATGGTAAACTACATTAGAAATTGCAAACCAGGCAGAGACTAGTATCTTTTTTTGTTCTACAGATAATAAAAATGCTTTTGATTTACAAGCTAATATTTTATTAACTATTTTTTTGATTGCCTGCAAGTTAGGCAACATTTTTGATGAGCACATACTATTTCTTTTACTGAGAAACATGACTTGTGCCTGAGTATGGTCGCGGTGTGGAACAGAGATACTGCTACAACCTGCACCTTCAAATGAAGGAGTATTTCTGTGATTGCCGCCCTGAACATGGACTTTGACAGCAGTTCAGTGTGCTGTACACAAGTCCATGGGACTGGATGAAATCCATCTGCAGGTCCTGAAGGACCTGCAAATGAAGTTGCTAAGCCACTGTCCATCATATTTGAAAAATCATGGCAGTCAGGTGAAGCTCCCAATGACTGG
>JANRGW010052476.1:0-16431 GCA_024733675.1 Psilopsiagon aymara
AACACTGCCAGGGATGGAGCATTCACAACTTCCCTGGGCAACCCATTCCAGTGCCTCACTACCCTTACACTAAAGAACTGCCTCTTTATATCCAATCTAAAAGTCCCCTCTTTAAGTTTGAACTCATTACCCCTTGTCCTATCACTACAGTCCCTAATGAAGAGTCCCTCCCGAGCATCCCTATAAGCCCCCTTCAGATACTGGAAGGCTGCTATGAGGTCTCCACACAGCCTTCTCTTCTCCAGGCTGAATAGCTCCAACTTTCTCATCCTATCCTCATATGGGAGGTGCTCCAGTCCCCTGATCATCCTCATGGCCCTCCTCTGGACTTGTTCCAATGATTCCATGCTCTGTTTGTGCTCAGGACACCAGAACTGCGCATAATACTCCAAGTGAGTTCTCACAAGATCAGAGTACAGGGGCAGGATCACCTCTTTTGACCTGCTGGTCATGCTCCTTTTGATACAGCCCAAGATACAGTTGGCTTTCTGGGCTGCAAGTGCACACTGCCAGCTCATGTTCATTTTTTCATTGATCAGCACCCCCAAGTCCTTCTCTGCAGGGCTGCTCTCAGTCTCTTCTCTGCCGAACCTGTACGTGTGGCTCGGATTGCTCTGACCCAAGAGAGTGGAAAAGAAAATCAGTTATAACATTCAAAAGGGTTAAATCACTAAAAAAGGGATTTTACCATGTCTGAGCAGAGGTTATTTTTACTTTCTGGGAAAAGGAGAGAAGAATAAATTTAATTGTGTTTTAACTTGCACCAGTTGATTCTGTCTTTTTTATTTTTTAATCTTTTTTCAGAGCTTCTTTTGGTGTTCACAATTCCGTCTTACTTAATCCTCTAGGCTCTGGTGAATTGAATTTTAGGAGTAGGATTTACAGTTTCAGATAGTACAAGATTTTCTTGTCTGAAACCAGCAAAGGAAATACGCCTGCCAGAAAAGAAAGAACAGCTTTTACCCACATTTGTTTTGCTTAACTCCAGCAATGTGCATCTAAAGATGATAAACACCAATCTATGCTATTGTTCTTTTCTTCTCTCTTCTGCATTCTTAACCCTAAAATAAACGTATATCTTGTCTACTGGGGTTATATTTTTATCTGTCTGCTTTGTATTTGGATTAAAGTAGGTGTAACTTTTTTCTTTTTGGTTTGGTTTGGAGAGATGTGCAGACTGCTGTTTGTTTTGATTCATCTTTTTCCTTTGTTCACTGTCAAAGCCTGAATGTTATCATTTACCTTCCATATGAAATTAACAGCTTTTCAGGCTAGCAATCAAATACTTGAATGAACATACAGTATACCTGTCTGTCTTATATGAAATATAAAAGGCTATGTAACTGTAGGCCAAGCATATCTTTCACACTTTTAATTCTTATCAGCAACTACAGATCTTTATAAGGCTGAGCTCTGCACTTGGTATCACATAACTGAAAATGAAAGCGACAGTTTAATGTACTTTTCTCTTTTTACTGTGAATGAAGAAAATAACTGCCAATATATTTCAAAGAAACCCATTGTCAAAGACATTTTTTTTGTGTGTGTCCAGCTGGTAAGGAAAAGGAAATCCACCTTTTAACTTTGAGATTACAGCTTCCCTCTGCTCTTTTGTTAACCTGAGGACATCATGAAGAAGTAGTTAAGGAAGAAATTTTTGTAATGAAGCAGCTCCAGTAATTTCTTTAGCTAGAGGTAACATTTTCAAAACCATCTAAATTATTTAGAAATGAAACAGATTTTCACTTTCATTAATAGACTTAAAGGTAACGGAAGCTTGCAAATGTGATTTAGACACCTAACCAGCTACAGAATTCTCAAAAGCTCAAGGGATTAAAAATTCTGATGCTCTCAGTGTTCAAACCGCTACTGGACTGCTTCCAAAGAACTTACCTTTTTTCTCCTAGCATTTTTTAGGTATACTTAAAATATTGTTCTACATCATTCGTTATTTCTGAGAATTGTGGTCTTTTTACTTTTTCACACATTTCCTATCAAATGAAGAGGAAAACATGATTTTAGCTTTTCATGAGTGTTTATTCCTAATTAAAAAGAAGCTTTAATGAAAGAATGTTACTGGTATTTAACAATTTAAACAGCTGCGATGTTATTTTTAGAATACTGAAACATGAGCAAGTCAATAATGACTGTTCTGACACTTTACTGTCAGTGTCACAGTGTTTTGTGTGACCAGCGCTTCATTTGACAACAAAATCTATATTTAACACATCAAATGATCTTGGAATGGTGTTTTTGAGAATTTGCACCACTATAATAAGTCTTTGAATGTTTCAGACCTTAGCAAATCAACTTATGTGAACAGTTATTCAAATATGGATGTTGAAATCCTGTCAGATGATTCCATGTCAAGGTTGAGAGATATTAAATTGAATGCTTTTTTTCTTCTAGAAAGGTAGTAAGAAATTAGCCAAATAACATTACCCTAATAATTGTAATTAAACTTTGTTATGTTAGCAGTATTAAATCATTGCTTTCTTACTTTTAGAAGCATTATTTTCCTCAGAAATTATTTTAAACTGAGTTTGGATACTGAATCAATGACGCTGTGATAATAGTCTGGGAAACATGCTGGTTATTTCCAAATATAGCACTCACTGACTACACGGTTCTAATAAGATCTCTGCCAGTGTTACTTCTAGTTAGAACTCTAATGTTTTGATAGTATTAGTATTTTATGCTGTAACTCTGGTATTGCTACTGCCATTCAGTATGAAGGGCACTCCACATAACTCATTATTGCCATCTTCATTTAAGAATGACATTAATGAGCAACAAACTTTAAATATTGACTCTTTTGCGCATCTCAGGAAATGAGTTTGTATGATAAGAGCTGCTCTTGGTGGTTTCTCCCAGTAGGTGGTCTTTGCAGTGTTGTTTTAAAGCGAAATGCTGATTCAAAACTTTTTAAAGCTTCTTTTCTCCATTTCTCATCAAAATTTCTTAACATGCAATTTTAATCACTCCACAAAATCAACATGATATGATGATAATCTAGCAAATGAGACGATAAGTATTATGGACATATTCTGAGCTGGTGTAGATTATCCTAGCTCCACTTGCTTCTATAGAGCCAGACAAGCTAAAAACTAACCACAGTTTCTCACTAGCCTCTGTTTGGAAAAGTCTAAAAGAACTCATTTAAACACTTTGCTGAATCAGACTAAACTACTGAATCACAACTTCAGTGCAAAGAAGAAAAACTTCAGTAATTCCCATCTTTCAAACAGGACATGTTGAAATAATAGCTACATTCATAAATAACAAGGTGACAACCCTACACAGACCATCTGTGGATAGAGCACTTAATGAAACTTTGTGATCTGTGCTTGGTTATGAACTATGGTTGCATACCCTTAAGAGAATATTACATTTCCAGACATGAATAATGAGTCCATAGTTGAGATTACAATAGAAACTTTGAGTTTTACCCAACAGCTGGATAAGTAGGATGTTCAATGATAAGTACACCAGAACATTTTATCTCCTCCAGAGTTGCAAGCAGTAAACTAGAAATAATGCTAAGCCAATAAAATCTCATTAGAAAAAAAAATGTTGACAACACCAAAAATAATGGTAGCTAATAGTAAATGATAATTGTAGCAATGTAATATACAATGCAAGAGTACCCACAGTTTATCTGGGACTGGTTTAGACAGGTTTGTTTGAAAACACACTTCTGTAAACACCACAGGAAAAAAAAAATAATCTCACATACATATGGAATATTTTAGTCAAAGTTGGTCCAAGCAGTATAACAGGGTTATACAGGATTTGCTACACTGTAGAGGGAAATGAATATGGTGTTCAACAGAGAGCATGATACAGCCTGATGATTAACTTGTCTGACTGTCCTGTTTACAAGCATCCCCCACTTCTTATATTCTCATCTGCTCCTAAGTAATCCAGAATAATTAACAGTAGTATTTGTTCTTTCTTCATTTACACCTGCACTGTTAATAAGTGCTTTTTTTCTTAAATGCTGTATTTTTACTGCCTGTTTTATTACTTTTTTGTCATTCACAATTTAGGCATGACAGACGCTAATAAAACTGTCCTATTATTTATCTCTGCCACTGGCATAATAGCAACTTTAATAAAAAAAAAGGATAAAAAACTTGGACACTGGTAATTACTCCAATCACATTTACCACACAATGCAGTATAACTCAGTGCATCTTTGTACTGTGCCCTTCATGTATTCACATCACAGAGAGAAATACACAGAGCTGTCACTAAGCACAAGTCGAGCTGAACGAATGGGTTTTTAATTTTGACTAGAAAATACAGTCAACCCACTGCTCATGGTCTCATGGGGAAGGACACTGCAAAGGCATGAAGTAGTAGAAAATCTTTGAACTAGTCAAATCAAACTGATTATGAGGAAGAGATTCGAAGGTGAAGCAACATTAACACTACATAATGAGAATAGGCTGTATGAATCTGCAGTACAGTGAATATAAACCAATATGACCAAAAATGGGACAAAAAATATCCAAGGCTAAGTTAACAAAATAGCTTAAATGCCCAAGATGAAATTTTGGGATGTTTAGGGAAACCTGGATCGCAGCTGGTTACGTTAATATGTGGAAGCTGAACCAGAATTTTGAATCCAAATGCCAGAGGCTTGAATAATGGAGTTTGTATCTTTATGAAAAATGACAAAAAAATTATTGATGTGAGAAGAATAAAGAAAAAACTTTGCTTGCAATTTAGTACTTGGCAGGGCCAAATCTTGGTTTTATTCGTATTTGCAGTTGCCAGATCTACAGGTTGTATGCAACTTCCCTGATGTGTAAGGTAATACAGAATTCCATCTTTGTTACTTCTGTGTTCTTTTAATTACTCCATCTGCTTGCAGGATTTCAGAATTCTAGTACAGGCAACAGACTTCCGTGCCATTTTGAGCCTCTTGCTTTATGCAGTGCTATTGTTCAATGGATTAAACTCTGGCTCCATAAAAATTAATGATAAATTGGACCCTAAATTCTGAGCATACAGATTTTACCCATAATATTCCCAACAGTACACACATAAGCTTAAATTTAATTCTCTCATTAGCAATGGATAAACCACCACAGGCTATGTGATTTGCTTCAGATGAACATCACAAAAATTTGGCTGCTTCTCCAACTATCCACATTAATTGGCAAATGTGTAGGAAATCTCATGAGAACTGACTCTCGGAAATTTCTAGCAATTAATACATCTGTTTTAAGTTAGAGGATCTATCAGAATTTTGGCAGTTGCATGACAGTATTTGTCAGAATCGAGAAGAATGGAAGCCATACAAACATTTAATTTAGAAGGAAAATATTGAGAATAACTTTTTAATGACAAAATTCATCTTTGTATCATTTAGATAGGTATTCATAATGGCTTTTCAGGCCTCTGAACAGATATGCTTAAAGCTCATAAAAACTACAGAAAAATATTTTCCGCAAATCCAAATTACTAATTTTTTTCCCTTGGACGGTTCAACAATTATATATTCAAGCCCATAGGCTTAAAATGAATTTCATAAAGAATTAAATCATACATTTTTACTGTTTTACTAGGAGAAATGGTCCACAAGATGGTGAATATGGCCTGAAACTCACGATGCAACCTTCTGCAGACATTTGGGAGGATGACTATCTAGGACTACACATTGCAAAGAAATGCTAATAACTGCCAATGTCAGAATCCTCTACAGACTATGAGTACATCTAAATCCCCCAAAATCATTTAAATTTAGTTTAATTTGAAAATATTTTCATATAGGTAAAGATGGTTAAACACTGGCATAGATTGCCTAGAATATTTAGGGATCTGTCAGTAGCTGTCGTGGTTTAAGCCCAGCCAGCAACCCAGAACCACACAGCTGTTCACTCCCTCCTCCCCTTCCTCCCCCCTGCCCCCAGAGGGATGAGGAGTAGAATCAAAAGAATGTAACTTGCACAGGTTGAGTAACAGTCCAGTAACTAAGGTGTAACACAAACCACTACTGCTACCACCAATAATAGTAAGGATAAGGGAAATAACAACGGAAGAGAATACAACCACTCACCACCTGCTGACTGATACACAGCCCTACACGAGCAGTGATACAACCCTTCTGGGTAACTGCCCCCATTTTATATACTGGGCATGATCTACTGTGGTATAGAATACTTCTTTGGCTATTTTGGGTCAGGTGTCCAGATTCAGCTTCCTCCCAGCTTCCCCCCAGCTTCCCCTCCTCCCTGGCAGAGCATGAGACTCAAAGTCCTTGGTCAGAGCAAGCATCACTTAGAAACAACTGAAAACATCAGTGTTATTCAGTGTTGTTCCCAGGCTGGAAGTAAAATACACAGCACTGCACCAGTTACTAAGGAGAAAAATGACTGCTACTGCTGAACCCAGGACAGTAGTAAACTGAGTGCAGCCTGGACAAACTTCTGTTAGGAAATTATATAATCCGCAGCAATCCTATTTCATTTCAATGAGATGAACTAGATTACTTTTAGATCAATTTTATGTTATCCTATTAACAAAATTAATGCCCATGTTGTATGAAACCAAGTGATTGTCGCTGTATTTCAAGTAGAGGCCAGTCACTATTTCACATGGTTCAGCCTCAAAAGTTCCCTTCACATATAATTAAGGAGAATCAATACTAGTTTTTAATAGTGGTTAGATTATGATGTAGTAGAGATGAATGCCTGATCATAACCACTTCTTTATAATTTTTTATCTTTATATAAATTTACCTTAACACACTGTCTAGTTCATTAGTTTATGTCAGCTTCCACTTACTGCAACAAAGTACCGTATCTACCAACTTAAACATCCTGCCAAAAATTTAATTACTGTAACTAAAAAGGTCTGAAAAAATACAGCTACTGCATGCTAAGGCCATCATACAACATCTTGCAAGCAAGTCACATAAATGTAACAAATACTATTGCTACAACAAAGACAAGATAACACTGAGCATTATCTGATGACATCTGACTCCGTGGCATGAACACCAATGAACACAGCCTGGGCAACAAACAGGAAGATCTGGAAACCACTGCACAGCAGGAAAGTTATGACACAGTTGCCATCATGGAAACATGATGAGATTATTCACACAACTGGAGTGATGCAATGGATGGTTATAAACTCTTCAGAAAGGACAGACAAGGAAGGAAGGGAGGTGGGGTAGCCCTGTATGTCAGGGAATGGTTTCATTGTCTAGTTCTTGATGATGGCGATGATAGGTTTCTGTGTAAGAGCTAAGGCAGAAGGCCAACAAGGCAGAGATCATGGTGGGAGTCTTTTATAGACCACCCATTCAGCATGAAGAGGCAGACAAAATATTCTAAAAGCAACTGGGAGAAGTCTCATGATCGCTAGCCCTTGTTCTCATGGGGAACTTCAACTTGCCACATATCTGCAGGAAATGGAACACAGCAGAGAAGAAACAATCTAGGAGGTTCCTGGAGCATGTGTAGGGTAACTTCCGGACACAGCTGGTTCCATGAACCAGTTAGGTAAGATGTCTCACTGCACCCCTTATCTGTGAACAGAGGGCTTGCGGGTGATGTGATGAATGGAGGATGAATGGATCAGAGTGATCATGAAATGATAATAATTTTCAATGTAAGTAAGGAATGGGGTCAGCAGAGCTGCTACCTCAGACTTGTGGAGGGCAGACTTGGGCCTGTTTAGGAGCCTAGTTGACAGAGACCCTTGGGCAGCAGTCCTGAAGGGCAAAGGAGTCCAGCAAGGCTGGACATTCTTCAAGAAGAAATTCTTATGGGTAGAGGAGCAGGCCGTCCCCATGTGCTGAAAGACAAGCCAGCAGGGAAGAAGTACAGCCTGCCTGAAAAAGAGCTTTGGTTGGAACTCAGGAAAATAAAAATAAAATAGTAATAAAAATAAAAAATCACAAACCAAATGCAAACAACTCCCCCCAACCCAACCAAACAAAACAAAAAAAACAAACCTGAAAAACCTCAAACAAAAAACCCAACCCACAAACCGAAGGAAACACACGCAAAAAAATGACCAAAAAGGAATTTATGACTTTTGCAAGAAGGCTCAGACATCTCAGGAAAATTACAAAGATGTTGTGAGGCTGTGCAGGGAGCAAATCAGAAGGGCCAAAGACCAATTACAACTTAATCTGGCTACTGCTGTAAAACACATAAGTTTAAATCCTTACATCATGAGATTGCCCTTGTAAAAATTCCAGTCATCTCCCAGGTAGACTTTCTGAGTCTCCTTGACACAGGAATTCTGTCAGCTAACACTTTTATTAAAAGTTTCATGAGGGAATTACCCCTTTTTATCTGAAACTGATACATTGCTACTGAAAGAATAAAGCTTTCTAAGGGATGAACACCAGTCACATGATAGGTAACCACTCAGTTTAACAACACAAGTGTCTCCATACCACAATTCATCGCCTGGCTACTATATCTCAGTTGACAATATTTATGACTGTTCCCATTTTGAACAGAAGAACAGGAGGTCAGGACCCTGTACAATCAGGGCTCTGAGACTTGGCTAGGGCCACATTGGTTTTTAGCTGAAGCATAATCCATGAAAGTAGCACAGCTAATTTTTTCTTTCACTACCTGCACTGTGGAAATTGGCCTTAGGAGATATGTGCTAGCTGAATATCACTTCCAGTGGTTATTAGCTGTTCAGAAATCACTGCAAGGCTCACTGCAGTTAGTTACAAATTAAAAGCAGACAATTTTTCATGGATTTAAGGGCAAAAGCTGCTTGTCCTGGTTTCAGCTGTAACAGTTATTTTTCGTACTAGTAGCTGACACAGTGCAAATTGGCTTTAGTCTGAGATTAATGCTGATAACACACCAGTGTTCTACTTACTGTAAAGTAATGCTTACCGTAAGTCAAGGACTTCTCAGTTTCCTGTGCTCTGCCAGTAAGGAGGGGCACAAGAAGCTGGGAGAGAGCAGAGACAAGACACCTGACCCAAACTAGCCAAAGGAATTTTTCACATTACAGCACGTCAAACCCAAGATATAAACTAGGGGGAGTTACCTGGAAGGGACTGGTTGCTCCTCAGATTGGGACGGGTATTGGTCAGCAGGTGCTGAGCGGTTTTACTGCACATCACTCACATTTTCTGAATTTTCATTTCTTCTCCTGTTATTTCCCACTATTACCATTACTACTGTTGCTGGCACTCTATTATCACTAATTTTTACTTCATTTTAGTTACGAAACAGTTATTACTTCAAGCTGAGGGTATTATGTTAATTCTCCTCCCATTCTGCTCATGATGGATGGCAAGTGGGGGTAGGTCATTGAGTGGCTACATGGCACTTAGTTACCAACTGGGTTTAAGCCATGACACTGCTTTTGAATTCTTTCCTTCTTAATCCAAATCCAGCCAGTTCTGAATCAAACAAAATCTAGGTGGACCTGAACAGGTGTCTCTCATTTAGATGGAGATTTGTTAAAAATACATATGGTTTATGATATTTCAGAAACCTCAAATTTAAATGTTTTGTTTCAGTATCTATCATTCTGTATTTCTCAGAGAAGCATTTCACATTCCCTGCAGATGCATATTTTAGATAATATACATATTCATATGAATTTTACCAAAATATCCTGCAAGCTTCATAAAATAAGTTAGAGCCAAATCCTCTACTGGTATGAATAATATGTAGAAATGTAATGAATAATATGTAGAAATTAAAATTACATTTATTGACACAGATTGTGAATACAGAGAGCTATTTGGAAAACAACTTTCCCCTTGTGTTTACTTCGAGTTGATAACAAATTGAGCATATTTTTCTTTTGATAGCAACTGAGAAATATTTGAAAGAGAAAATCTCATGGAAATTCTGCCTGTTGTGTGTAGACTAAGGCTAAAGGCTATGATATGCAATATTTCGCCTTAGCCTTTGCCCAGCAGAAAGAATACATACACCAAGCATATTTCCACTGTACCTCTCTAGCCCCAGAGGAACAGGCTGGAAAATGGATGAATTCATCTGGCAATGACAGCACATGGCAGTTGCCATAGCACCATAGCCTGCACCCTGGTACATAACTAAGTTATATGTTTTGGCTGATACGCTGGAGGGATGTCATCCAGAGGGATCCTGACATGCTTGAGAGGTGGGCCCATGCCAACCTCATGAAGTTCAACCAAGGTAAGTGAAAGATTCTGCACCTGGGTCAGGGCAATCCCAGGCACAGCTACAGGATGGACAGAGCAGTGATTTAGAGCAGCCCTGTGGAGAGGGACTTGGAGGTGCCAGCCTACAAGAAACTGAGCATGAAGTGCCAGACCAAAGGAGGTGATCCTGCCACAGCTTGAAAGTACAAGGGACCTTTGACACTTGAATCAGAATAAAAAAGTGTACTTGGTAGCAACAAAGAAGCAAGGTGTGTGTAATTATCTTGGCTAGCATTTTAGGATAAATTTTTTAAAACATCATCTGCTTTCCTATTAAAGACATATTTCTATGTTCCAGTCCAACTTTCACACAGTAGGTGATTCAGTAACTCTTTATAATAAATGGTTCATAAGTAACACATAAAATCTTCTCTAAGAAATTCAGTTTGTTTCTAGAAGTCTACATATATATCTCTTAATTGTGACTGACAATAATTCTTAATATCTATGTGATTAAACCATTATTTATTAGCAATATATTAAAACATATCCTATGTTCAGTATTTGCTTTGACTGGGACAATTAAGAAAATTTATTATATGGAAAGTAGCATGCATAAACCCTTTTAACTACATGGAACTGGAATGTCTAAAAACCTCTGTTAAATAAAAAACAATTGTAGCATTTAATAATTTTTGTTAAAAACATTTTAACAACTTTTGGTTTTGTTTGTTTGAAACCCAACAAATTTAATCATGCATGCAGACAATGGTTTTCATCCCTACCTGGTGAGTTATAGAGAGATGTCTGGGACAGATCTTGCTTTCCTGCCTTTATGTATAGGGGTCACTGTGTGTACTAATACTTCACACTAAATGAGACTCTCTTTCCTTATCCCTGTGCATGACATTTTTTGCCATTTTTTTTAATCCTCTTGTCCAGTTGAGGAGGAGTAATGGAGTGGCTTGGTAGGCAGTTGGTGTCCAGCCAAGGTCAATCCACCACAGTAAACCTAGTATGAGGTCAAGTCTGTGGCTAGAGAGCAGCAGGTCTGTTGACAGTGTGAAAAGCAGATTTATGAGTCAAAAACAGTGAAGTAAAATAGCCTAAGTTTGAAGACGTGAATATCCTGATTATTATGCAAATAAATCTGTGTTAAAAAGCAAGGAACAAAAAAAATGCACACAGTTGGAGACTGAATGCTTAATTCAACATACTAGTTTTAGACAAATGTCTTTTATATGCGCAGTATCATGCTGACATGAAAGTGTAATAATGAAGGTTAAACTTCAAGCATGACATTTGACTGTGACAAAAATGTCCTAGAAAATTCTTGCATAATGCTTGTAGAAAGTTCAATTTTAAGGAGTGCCGAAGTCATTAAGGAGCCTAATCTTATAAAGAAGTTCAAATTGTTTGGAAAATGACACTTAGTCTCAAGCTAGTTGGATATGTTGAAAACTACATAATCTGTTATGGATTGCTGTTAATGTACGGTGTATTCAAATTATTTTCTTCTGGTTAAGGAGAATAAAAATGGCTTAAGTATTTTATCCTGTAGGCTGAACTCAGCTGTGGAATTGAATGTTACTTAGTTTAAGGAAAATGTTAAAACAATATGACTGCAAATTTAAATTAAAATAACAATGATTGAAAGTTGACCTATCATATTTGACTAGAAATTGAATTAAGATCTATTTTCTATATTTACTCTTTTTTTTTTTTTTTTTTTTTTAATCTATCTATCTTGTTAGATTACAGTGAAGGAGTAGATAATCACTGATTATATCTGTTCATCATCCTTGAGTGTCAAGCAGCAAAATTTATACATCACCTTCCCACATAAAGACATAAATGTCCATTTGCCTTTCTGTCTTTCTATCTCTACGCTTGTCTGTATCCCCATTCTCACAGTTTTTAGCATCCATGCCAATTCTGAGGAAGTCCACAAGATAATCAGCTGAGATCTCAGGAATCATTCAGAAGGGATGACTCATGCAAGTAAAAATTTGACTACAGCTTTATGCTGTTACATTTATACATCAAGTTCAAGATAATTTGACCCTATAACTTCTGAAATATAAGTATGATATTTTTAGACCACAAATATGGGTGCCATTGCTTTGTTTTTTAAATTAATAAATCTAATGTTTTCTACATTTTCTAAACATGGCTTATCCTTTTAAATATGGAATTAAAAGCACACAAAAACATTCTTTGATTATATCACATCATTAATAGGAAGGTCTAATAATTTCAAGCCCTTGTAGTTGAGCATTCCCATAGCTGGATTTCAATTTTGCTAACCAAGACTTCTTAACAATTGACTTATTTACATTTTGATATGGTATGTGTTTTCACTGGCAAATAGATAATCCGTGTACACTGAAGAAATCTATAGACTAAGCACACAGATGAAATTATCACACAGGATCACAGGAATTTGTTGTGATGAAAAGAACTCCAGGTCCTATAATTCAAATTCTGTTTGACAAGATTTCAGGCTCGTTTTCTTTCGTTTTTGGCTACAGCAGACAAACAGTGTCATAGGAGCTTTGTTTCTGAAAAAGTTCATCATTTTCTACCAAGTATTTTGCAAATGCAGACAAAAGTAAGAACACAATTTTATACTCCTTACCTCATAGGTACTTCCACCAGTAGAAGAGCTAACATCTCAGTGACAAATACAGATTGGGTGGAGAATGGATTGACAGCAGACCTGGGGAGAAAAGCTTGACACATGACCAGGAGGTTGAGGAGGTAATTTTCCCCCTCTACTCTGCCCTCCTGAAACCCCACCCAGAGTACTGCATTCATTTCTGGGTACCCCAACTTAAGAAGCACATGGACCCCCTGAAGAGAGTTAAGAGGAGGGCCACAAAGAGGGAGCACCTCTCTTCTGGAAAAAGACTGAGCTGGGCTTGTTCAGCCTGGAGAAGAGAAGGCTCAGGGAATACCCTACAGCAGGTAATTTTAAGATCCCTTCCAACCTAAACCACTCTATGATTCTATGATAAAGATAAAATCTTACAATCATAAAATCGTAGAATAGTCTGGGTTGGAAAGGACCTTAAGATCATCTAGTTCCAACCCCCCAGCCATGGGCAGCAACACACCTCCCACTAAACCATGCCACCCAAGGCTCTGTCCAGCCTGGCCTTGAACACCACCAGCGATGGAGCATTTACATCTTTGCTGGGCAACCCATTCTAGTGCCTCACCACCCTGACAGTAAAGAATTTCTTCTTCATATCCAATCTAAACTTCCACTGTTTAAGCTTGAACCCGTTACCCCTTGTCCTATCACTACAATCCCTAATGAAGAATCCCTCCCCAGCACCTCTGCAGCCCCCCTTCAGATACTGGAAGGCTGCTATGAGGTCTCCATGCATCCTAGTTACTTAAGAAATTCGAACTGAATGTTCTACCTGATCCTCATAAGAGCAATTACTTTAGTACTGCTAGAGCAAATAGACATTTTGTAACAAACGTGGAATATCTTCATTAATTTTGTTTGGAAGAATTAACATCACTGAAAGGTTTTGATTATCAAATTTCTAGCTGTGCAAGGGCTAAAGGACTGGAAATTAAATTAGTTAAAGCGTAATAGCCATTTTTATTAGAAATGCATAGCTGTATTCGCAAGTAATGATTAGTAAGATATAAATCAGAATAACTTATGCTATCTTGCATTTATGCATCTCACTTGTTAGGGAATTTAAGTATAAACTAAATTAAAAAAGACTTAAATTAACAGTTTACACTAGTTTGGTCCTACCCTCAATTAAAATTTCTCTTCCTCCCTGATGTGCAACTTGTGTCAACTTTCTCACTTTGGTAGAGATCTAAGACAGTATATGAGTATATTATTTTCTGATTCGCATTTCCTAAAACCTCACTACTAAACTGGTCTCTGAAATGAATGAAGAAAATGTAAATACCATGGAACTTTTACCATCGTTGGTAAAAGCCAAGGTAAGGTCAATAAAGAACAGATGCTCTCGGAATATAAGCAAAGAAGACATATGAAAATCTTATGCTTGTTTCCACTGTCTAGTTAACAAAAAAAGATATTCGTTAGTTGACATCAAAGTAAATGTTGAACTGGAAAAGTTGCCAGTGGTATTCATGAACATTAGTAATCATCATTAAACTAAGCTGTTAAGAAAGATACAGCATAACATAATTAACATTTGTTCTTAATTAGTATCACTGTTGCTATTAAGAAAAATGGAGGCCTGGAAAGAGTTCAAGAGAGCTGAGCTATTCCACTGTAATTACCACAACTCCCAGCAGGATCCCTCTCATCTGATTAACACCACAGCAGGACAGCTGTCCTAGCATGTATCTATCTGCCAGAGCCATGGGGATAAAGCAAAGGTGCTGACTGATAAACAAAAAGGTGCCTTTAATGTTTGAAGTATCCAAAATTTCCAGCTATACTTCAGTATTTATATGCACCCTAATTGAAGAGGTAAGTTTGGAGTAAGTGAGTAAAGGAGAGGAAGAAAGACTGCAGAAGTCATATTCATACTGTATTAAAGAATTTTCTGGAGAAGAATTTTATTCCACCTACAGAAGCAGAGGAAATGCACTATGTGATAGAATGTTTAAGGTTTTGGTTGCTTTTTGTTTTGTTTTTTTTTTTCACTGGGGTGGTGTGTTGGTTATGTCTGGGCTAGAGTTAGTCTTCTTCATAGTAGCTCGCATGGTACTATGGTTTTAATTTGTGATGAAAACAGTGTTAATTATCCACTGATGTTTTAGCCATTGCTGAGCAGTGCTTAGGACAACACACTCTTGTCACTAAATTAGGAAAGTCCAGGGGTTAATTGTTCATTCAGTGGTTAACAAGTGAAATTTTCAATGCTACTCAATCACTTTCAAGGGTTCTTCAGTAAAACATAGTCCACTGTGCTTTTACTTTGCTTTTTTCTTCTTATCATTTTACCCTACTCCAACCTACATTTTACGAAGAGCTTCCTTCATATCATCCCAGTGGATCCAAAGAAATTTCTTTTCTGATGGCTTTGCATCCAATTTCACAAAGAGAATGAAGCCACTGTCTGTCATGGATATTTCCTGCAATGTATGCTCTGCTTGTCAATCAGCTCTGGAGTTCTACAGCAGAGTGGGGGATCCCAGAGTACAGAGGGGTGGGAGCCAGGGAATCCCCAGGATAGGGCAGAGACATACCAGGAGCTGGCAGCTTGCACAAGAAAGAGGTCTGACGAGGCTCACATGGGGCAATGAAAAAAAACTGCAACCCTCCACTCCCCTAAAGGGCAGCCCTAGCAAGTTTGTCTGACCAGAAGTGCTGTGCCCAGAGCAGGGAAGAACAGCACAGCACAGCACAGCAAGAGCGCAGCAGCCAGGGTGTGGTGCCACTATTCTCTTAACAGTATTTGTAGCCTGGCACTGAAGTGTCTTCCTAGTTTCAGAAATCAGTTAACAGTGCTATTTTCTCCCTGAAAATAAAAACAGTGTTGCAATGGTGGAAATAGGTGCCACACTTGAGAAGCAATTGGAGATAGGAGCTGGTTTTGTGGAATATCCAGGTAAATTCTCACTTAAAGAATTTAATTTATTCATTATAAAGGAAAAGAGAAATAAGGAGGTAATTTTGGTTCTCTGGATGCAATGGGAAATATTCACAGGGCCTGGAAAAGACAGTCTGAAAATAGTACAGAATTTGAAATGTATGTGGTAGTATCTGTCTATCAGATTCCAGTCTAGAATTCACTATCAAGAGTTAAGCACCATGTTTCTCTCCCTGCACAGTCTATGGAGATAATTGGTGCATGTTTACATGGATGAGCTTGGTATCATTTCAGGTACCTTGCCCCAAAATCATAAGTTTTGGTCTTGACCTTGTCCTAGCACTAACAAGTGACTGGACAAGAGGCAATGTCTTCAAGCTGTGCCATGGGAGGTTTGGACTGGATATTAGAAAAAATTTCTTAGCAAAAAGGTTTATCAGGCACTGGAACAGGCTTCCCAGGAAAGTGGTGGAATCACCATGCCTGGAAGTGTTCAGAATACGTGTAGGTGAAGCCCTCAGTGATATGGTTATTGGTGGACTTGGCAGCTCTGGGATAAAGGTTGGTTTTGATGCTCTTAAAGGTCTTTTCCAACGTAGTTGACTCTATGATTTTATGCTAAAATAATTACAAAGTTATAGAAACTAAATATATGCCCCTGTCATGGTTTTAAACTGCAAAACAGCCACGCAGTTTGTTCATTCACTTCCCCCTTTTTCTTCCCTCTGCTCCTGGAGGGATGGGAAGGAGAATCAAAAG
>JANRGW010052481.1:0-54927 GCA_024733675.1 Psilopsiagon aymara
TCCCTGCCCATGGCAGCGGGGTTGGAACTGGATGATCTTAAGGTCCTTTCCAACCCTAACTATTCTATGATTCTATGTTAGAAGAATGTTCTTCACTCTTTTCTCTAAGTCAGGTAATCATTGTTTCAGTTTTTCCTCATGTTTTTGTTTAGCTGGAGTTACCTTGTCAACAAAGTGTCATAATATTTCTTCAATATATTTAAAGATAATTTCTAGATGTGTTATTCTTTGATAGATTAAAGCACAACAAGCCATTCCAGTGCCTTGGAAAAACTGTAAGTAGCTTATACCTGCCTAAATATTGATTTAACTGATGGAGCACAATAATTCTTTTTGTTATCACTAAAGAAGGATTTAAAATACTTACTAAATGTGTATCATCTACTGGATAAAAATTACTGTGAAGAAATACTCTACATATTTTATAACTTTATAGGAAAAACTTTTGAAAAGTTCAGTAGTTTATTACATGTTTATAACTGAACTACACCTAGAAACCCAATTTAAACTTCTATCAATTATGTGAGAAGGAATTAAGACCACTGTCCTTTCCTAAGTCTGTACTGTACCTTTAGATCTATGAACAGCCATCAGTTTTCTTGGATACAGCAATACATGCTTTGAGCTTGTCTTTTGCCCAGTCTGAAGTCCTCATGCAGCCCAGCTGCTTTGTGGGAAAGTCCCAGGGGGTGTGGAGAGATGACCCACTTTAAGGGATGGATCATGTCATGAAACAGGAGTTTCCTGTTAGGAGATCAGGACTACTCCTCAAACCAATCTTGTGGGGAATGACGTGCTTAATTATTGACTTTTCAAACACTAAAACAATTCCCCTGAGCTTCATAAAGTATCTCTGACTGACCAGTGTATAACCTCAGGTAATTAGGTAGATTCCTAGATGGCAAATACCCAAGATTAGTCTTTAATCTCAAGGGAAAGAACAGTGACAGAGCCTTTAAAAGATTTTCAGGTAATTCACAGAGACATTACATTCCTCATTACAGTCATCTTAAAAGCAGCAGAATTGAGTGAGCTGAAGTTTCTGGAATGAGATAAGGTACAATCTAAAGCACGCTAAACAGCCCTTTCCTAGGCATCTCCCCTGTTTCCTCCTCAGACAGGTGATAAGTGCAATCTCTCCATTTATTGGATCATATTTCACCAAACACCAATGTATGTGTCACTGCACATCTATGCACTTCCTAGATGCCCTCTCCTGATTGCGCTGATGGGGCTGCAGCAGGACAGAACCAGGCTTAGGTCCCCATAAAGTTCCCTCAGGACAGCAAGGGAGGCTGGCATCACAGGTAAACAGTTTCATCTGGGTATTCATTCACGACTTACATTTCTGAGGAAGACCTTTCTAATTTAATCTTCAGCTAAACAGCAAAGCAGTTTCTATTCTCACCTGACCTGAGATCCTGGGGCAAGCAAATCCCTATGTAAATGTCTGAGGTAGTTCACCCTGATCTGGGATCAGTTCAGGCCTCGCTCAATTCAGAGCTGAACATTAGAGAATACTCCCAGACAGCAAGATACTAAGTGGCATGCTCATAACAGAAACCTAATATGTTGCAGTGCTAAATTAGCCCAGTTAAAGTCACTATTATTTCAGTTTTACTGCAATTGCCCTTTGAAGGTCCCACATGGGGATCCAACACTCATCCTATAGACCATGAAAATGCGAGAACCCAGAGCTTGTAATGAACCAAGGAAAGCAGCTACTGATAACACCAAATTCTGAATTCAAAAATCCTCAAAATAAATTGTTTATGAGCTATCTAACAGCCCAAGAATTAGCTACAGAATAGTTATACAATACACTTATAACAAATTTATAAAATATGAATGAAATCATAAGCTCCCTTAGGCACTTTATAAAGGAGAAAAATAACAAGTCAATTATTTACTGTAAAAAAAGTCTTCTACTCTAGCTTTTACTCAAGTAGCTGCAAAAAAAAAAACCCAACAGTTTGCAACCATATTGTTTTGACTTGACATAACTCCATTTGAATTCAACTCTTAACAAAAAGCAGTTATGATTTTCGAAGTACAATTTCATTTCAGAAAAATGAAGAATATATACTTTTTTGTCTTTATGTTTACAAAGCACAGAGCATAGGCATTAGAGAGAATAGCCTACAGCGTATAAAATCTGGACTGAGGGAATTGCACAAGTGCCTCTGGAGCTCCTGGACAGATCACCAGGAGCCAGTAAGAGACAACTCAGGATTCAAAATTTCCTGCTTATCAAGGATGACATCTTGCAAATTCACTAAATGTGACCTATTTCAAAGTTCAATAAGAATTGGATACAAATCTAAACTTGGTCTCAATTGTGAAGACATATTGTAAAATGACAAATCAGAACCCATTTCACATCTGGTTAAATCTAGAATTCGGGCCTAACCATCAAAGCTCTTGGGACAGAAATACAAAGTTGATGCAATATTGCAGGACTGAGTGTTTTGATGAACATGGAGATTGGGAAAATGGATGGGGAACAGCTGAGGATTTGTATCAAGAAGTAGTTGAGCTTCACTTAAAAAGATAGATAATTGCTTTCAGAGGGAAAATGAATGGTAAAATGAACTATGCGGGGAAACTGCAGGTGATCTGAATTACTTTTAACTGGCATGACTCAGCATCACCCATTGTGCAGATCAGCTCTAATGCTTCAGCCATATGAATTGAACAATTCCAGCCAATATGAAGAGGAATCAGTCAATTATCTACACAAGCTTGTATGTAAAATAGATATGAGTATATAGTTATTTTTCAGACCTATACTTTTTGAATTACATAGCTGCTAAAATTTCTATGCTTTAGATATGCAGTAGGAAACATGTGGACTGATTTTACTTAATCAAACAATTTAAAGTTTGAACAGCTTTCTTATTTAGCTAATAGCATACAATAACATTAAGAACAAGCCATAAAGTTATCATCTTATTTTCCTGAATACTGTACTAGAGTCAATGAAAGCATCCCAGATTAACAGAGTCACTGGGAGGAAGATCAAATCCACAGCATATAAACATTAAGAAGACGCTAATTAGAATCAAGTATTTTTGACAATTTTATTTCCAGCTAATTAGCACTGATGTTTTAGTACTAGGACCTGTCTGCGCTGTATTCCGCAATAAAGAATGATTCATATCTACATTCAAATAAATAATTCAGCAAAGAAAGATGCAGAGAAGTCCTTTTGTTTATAGTGCTGTCGAAAGAAAAGCTTGGGGAAAAAAGTTAATTGTCACACAATTTTAACAGGTTGAGACTGGACTTAGTGCGATTTACCGGGAATCAGCAAGCCACCCTGCAGACTCAGGGTAATGAGTCACCAGAGCAGGTTTCTTGCAATCGGATGTGTAAGGGCCAATTTCTGTTGTGCCTACACATTCCCACAACTGTAAGAAGAGGGATGGTTCTTCACGTACCTGGGAAACTGCAGGTACAAGAGTATCATTAACTGATATCTCGTGTGGCTTTCTTTCTCTAGACCTTAAACGGACTACAGAGGCTGGGCGGCTGCTGCCAGTAAGAGGGAGAGCCCTTCCCTATATCCTGTGGAGGAGCATGGCTATGTGCTTGCAAAACCCAGCATCCAAAACCAGAGCCAAGTTCCAGGACTGTGCTCCACTCCTGGGCTCCTGTCACGCTCCTGTGCACAGTAAATAGCTATCAGAATATCACATACCTGCTGCATGAATGCAAGCATACATCAAATCTGCAGGTACTAACCCAAGAAAATGGGATCACTGCACTTGAAAATATGCATTGCCATGTATAAAATCTGTACAAATGCAAAACTGAAAAGGTTGCACGCACAAGCCTCAATATTTAATGTAGAATCTGTACATGAAGTGACCTGGAAATTCATTAACCAAGAGAGAGAGGCCTCACATTCAAAACCCAGAAATATACTGACAGTAGTAAGCAGAGAAACGAAGCAGTTATATGATTCTTGTGCACAAAACAATTACTTTATCCAAGGAGATTTTAAGAAATGATCCGTAGGTACAAATGCTATCAGAAGTGCATAGGGAAAAAGAACAGAACATCCAGTCTAAGGTGGCTGTGAAGGAGAGGACGCTTACAAAGTCACAGGCCATTAAAAGTCTGGAAAACCTCCATTCATCTGTGTGCTTCATCGCACAATGCCTGAACAGCCCGGCTCTATCATTTATATTATCATTTACAAAAGTATTCTCCCTTTGGAGGCTCTTGTCATCCCACAGCAAGTGTGCAGGCAGTTCAAACATGTAGCTCTGGTGATTCAAGCGATGGGACTAAAATGGGATGAGTCTAGGTTTTAGTCCCATTTCACAACCACACTGTTGAGATCAGGTACACTGTGGATCAGAAGGTGCAGAGATCCTATAGAACAAGCAACACATAGGTACTTAAGACATACTGAGGAGAAGTAGGGTATTACAACTATCATGTATTCAGTATGTTAATAAAAATCAGTTTAATATGTAACTAGCAGCAACTGCAAAACAACCATATTTTTTACTCCAAATTTCTATCACTTTGTATAAAACATCTCAATGAGTATAAATAATTTTAATTCCTTATTTTCTCCTCTGTAAGTAGCAAAGCATTGATTTCAGCCAGTGACAATTCTATACACACACACCTTGTAGACAATGTTTCGCTTCCCCTGGCTCAGCCCTGCTTTGGGCCAGATTCTCAGCTAGTGTCAGGTAGCAAAACTTCACAAGACTAAAGGATGATTCTGACTTATGGCAACTAAGGATCTCAGCTTTGTTAAGTATGAGGGGGAGGGAGAAGGAAAATTTATTAGTGTAGTTACTTTAAAAGGCTAATTATAGTTTTATTAGAAGAAAAGCTTCAGCAGTTTCAGTTATTTACACTTTAACAACCATGCCATGAATTAAATTTATACGGATTTTTTCCCCAAAATAATTAATGCTATAAATAATAAAAATTAATTGAGTGTTGATTATTTATTTATAAATAATAAAGATGAACTGAGTGCTGAAGACAGTCTGGAGTAAACTGGTAGTATTTTCCATTTGGTGAAGCTTTTATTACTACCACTTTGATGACCTGAGCTTAGATATTCTGCTTCCTTTTACTGTATGTCACTTTTATTCTGCCCTTCCAGATACATGTGAGGGAAGGAGTGGGACTGATGTGTATTGGAAAAGTTAACTCAGTCAATTAATTAAAGCCTTTATTTTTACATAGCTAATATTCATGAAGTGGGAAATAAGAAAATAATTCTAAATCAATAATAAAGAATCAACACCATTAATTAGACCTTTAATGTTGAGTGACAGTAATAACCCCAGAGAATAAACTCCATTTTAACTGTGGGAAATAAAACCTGATACAAGAGACTTGTGGTTTTGGTTCACTACCAGAGATTCATGTACCTCACCTTGTACTCCACCTGAGGACAATGAAGTTCTTGCTGAAGTCTCAAAGCACTGGATTTGCACACAGTGATACTGCTGGATGGAAGCATTCAGCACCTTTCTTACTCCCAGGGAGCTGACATGAGTAGTGAGACTGATTTCACACCAGTTTAACACATCAGTAACATTTCAGTAGTGTAATTCAATCTCTGAAACTATGCCCTAACTTACACTGATAGCTGGACAAGGTGAAATATCAGCCCAAAAGAACAACTCCAGAAGCAAGGCAGCTATTGCCTGCAGACAGAAACATGTACCTCCTATATACCCATTTTCCACAGAATCATTTCAGTCCATTCACCCAGAACAAGCAAACCCACAAATAGAAGAAATGAAGCATTCTCCTTTGTGCTTGGATCCACAGTGTAATGGGCTAAGATCCATCCTTCCTGCCACAGGCATACTAGCAAGCAGATCTTACTGCCTCAAGGAAAGAAGGAAAGGGGGGAATCAGACCACTCTATCACACCCACACCTACCTGCTGCACACCAGCAGAATGGGAAGGCCTGGGGCACAGGAGGACTGGAGCCAAGAAATGAATCGCTTCTCCGCTACCCAGCCAGCTACAACTATTTCTCCTCCCTCTCTTTCTTCCTTATTTCTGCAGCTGTGATCTTAAGCTGCTAGCCCAGCCTTGTGCTTTTGATAACTACATCGTGGGCTGGGAGTGAAGGAAAGGCACCTCTGCCCTGTGGCTGTAGTTCCTCACTCAAGCATAGCCTTTCCCCAAGTTTCTCCTGGCCTTCAGCACCCTTCTACCCGGGCAGTGCTGCCACAAAGCAGTCTAAACCCTGAAGGGAAGTAGAGCTTGCACGCCCCAGTTCTGAAGAGAAGACATATTTATTTGAAGCAGGCTCCAAATGCAGCAGAGCTTCATCCTTTTCACAAGAACCAGTCTGTCAGTCCTTAAAACCGGCTGGGCCTGACCTTCAGATTCTGCTTGCTTGCAATTTTACAAAGCAGCCATGGCAGCTCCTCATTTACGAATGTTCGCAATTACACCTCACACAGACATGAAACGTAGGTATGTGGGCTTAACTAGATCTGAAAACATTTAAAGTCAAATATTTTCCTTAGAGAAAACTCATGCTCTAAAACCATGCTTCAGACACTTGCTTGGACAAGTCCTTTGTGCTAAAATTTATCCGGATTGCACTGTGGTGAAAACCTTTCAAGGGGAGCAAAGGTATCAAGCCAGCAAGTTTTAGTTCCAAATACACCACTGATGTCTGCATTTCTGTGATCCCTCAACACATTTCTTTAACCAGCCAGCTGGGATTGCAGCCAGGCCAGTAACATTTGGTTCCAGACTAGAAGAAAAGCTACTTGCACATCCAGTCCTCTACTGTAGATCAGCAACACTAATAGTTATCATTATGTTATATATAAAAATGAATTAGCGCTCAAACATAAACTAGCTTTTACAAGATGCTTTCATTAAACAATACTGCAGTGAGTCTGAAACCAAAAATGCTGTCAACCTGTCTCATCTGAGTTGCCTTTTATAGTTCTATACTGTCAGTCTACTGTCATTTGCAGCAATAGCAAAGATATTTTTAAACGTCTTTGATCAGGCTTTCTTTACGGAAACAGCTGAAAATAAGGAGTGTCTGATGCAATGTCAACTTGTCCCCTCTCCTACCATTCGCACTAACTGATTCCAGAGAAGCAAATTCCTCTGTTGATGGCAGAAACCCTGTAGCTTCAAAGTATGTGGCACTACGCAAGTTTGCATGCTTGAAAATTTGGCTCAGTAAAGATTTATCTACCATACCAAAATGTGGTCCTGGATAGCAATTTGCTTCCTCCAGCTAAATTAAAAATCCAAAATTAAATGTGTTTAAAACAGTAAAACAGAAAATCTATTTTCTTCTTGAACAGACCCCATGTGGAAACATTAGAAGTCTGAATCTTCATAAGCAGATTAACTTTGGCATCTCCCACCATGAAGCAGGAATATTTAAATCTAAAAATAGCATGCTAAAGCTGTTTTAAGTTGGATAATTCAGCTGGAGGTGGCTCTCATTTCATCTAGCTCTACCTAATTTGCTACAGCTAAAACCTATTTGGGACACGCTGAGCAAAAGGGACAAGCAGAGCATCCCCCTTTTCTGTAGCTTAAAACTCCACATTAAATCTTGCAAGTCATTGCACGCAACCTGTCCTATATTTAAAAGGTCACACTTGACCAAGCTATCATTAATCACACATCTGCACAATTTAATCAATTGGTAGAGAGATTATATTTAGTAGCTTCCTACAGCAGCATGCAAAAAGTCTTTTTGCCCTTATTCAGTTTCTTTCCAGCAAAGCCAAGGCAGTTTACAGCAGAAAGGCAAAAAGCTAATGCTCATCTGTTAGATGAGGCAAATATTAGAGATGCCTTTTCTTTTTGTTTTCCTACTTAAAGATCAAGAAGAATATACATCAGTATGGCAAGGTCGTTGTTTAATTATACAACAGCTATGGAGAGATAACAATCTCTTTGAAGTGCTTTAACTTCTGCGCCACTTTCTCAAGTGAAAAAGGAAGAAAGATACTCATCACTTTGAACGCTGTCAGCTTACATCTGGGGGAGGAGACAAGGGGGAAGAATGTCACATTGAGGAGGATATATATTCAAATTGATTAATAAATGTAAACACATCATTAGATTAAATAGCAGGTTAGTCTCTTGACAGCTAGGTTGTCAGGAGTAGAGAAAAGAAAGGAAGATCACAAACCCCAAAATAAACAGCAGCTAAAATGCTAGAGCTAGTTGGAGCTTGATGCTGTTTCTGAGCAGGTGAGAATCCTTCTGTCAACTGGATGCAGCAGGAGCTAGCCCTGGGTTGTTTTCCGCAGTTCTTTGCATCAGTGTTAATTAACCAATTCTTACTTTATCCAGCTTATGCACAATTAGAATCTGCTGTTTAGCCACATGGTGATTAGGACCCACGGGATTTCTTCTTTTACAGAGGATGTTCTGGCCTGGGATAGGTAGGTAGGTACACCCTTCTGCTAGCTACAGAATAATTACCTTTTCAGCTATGGAAATATTTAGTAGTGGGGGTGTGGGGTGTGTGTATTCTGCAAGTGTCTTGAACTGGTCAAATCTGGCAAAACAAAAAAGGATACGTTTTAGAAGGATAACTTCTTGAACAGGGAAAGCAGGGTACACTGATATCATTAAATCCTTTAGAAATCTGTATTCTGAATAGGCAAACAATAAAAACATTAAAACAAGCTAAAAACTTTAAAACAAACTTTTAGAAAAGGAAGAAAATCTAGAGCAAGAACATGAAGAAGAACTTAATTCCATTGTCCCTGTTATTTATTAGGGATCAAAAATCTCCAGCTATGAGTTTCTCAATTCAAAAATTCTTATTTTTTGGACAGAAGGTTACCTAAATTAAGTAAAAGCAATGAAAGTGTTAACAATCAAATTACACAGCTGCATAGTACCCAGTAAAGCAGAGGGAGAAGGGAAAGGTGATAATTAAAACACAGTATATGACAGGACATAAAAAGTGATACCTTTTCTTGAGGTCTCCGGATCTGATCAAGTAATTTTTAGCTATTCCTTACATGAATTTTTCTCCCTCCCTATACATTTATATCTTAAATATTTATTTAATTTTATATACAAAATAAATACCTATACATGTTTTTAAATTAAATATTGCATAATTAAAGAAACAAAGATTTTTTATTAAATAGTATATCACTTCTATGTGCCATATGACACACATGGTTTGATTATCAGAGCAATAACTTACATTTATCTCTGTGTACTTGCAAATGTTCCCTAGATAGCAATAAAAGGGCATATGGCATAATGGCATCTCTTCAACTGTAACCATTATAAGTGTACATATTAAAGTATTGAAAGTGAACTAAGGGCTTGTAAAAGAAAAGCCTTTTAATACAGACGCTTGGTTTTGGTTTTTGTTTGTTTGTTTGTTTCAAACACATGAGTACTACAAAAGATGGTACCTTATTCATCATCTTACAGTGAGGGTGAAACAAATCTGGCCTAAGAAGTTCCACCTCCCCTTTTCTTTCACAGCTCAGAAGTCCTTCAGCCACGCTAATTCAATATGGGTTAAATGCAACTCTTTCATTTGTAAGCATGACACAAATTTCTTCTCAGTAAACATACTGCTCCAAGCATGCTCTGTTCCTACCTTGGAAGGCTTACTTTCAGATGTGAGCAAATTTTTCTTGTAACTATCTGACCCGACTCCAGAGAACAACTGGTTGCATCATATTTGGAAAACAGCTTTTTTTCTGTGGTTCAGGCACTAGAAAAGCTTAAAAAAGCACCTAATAGGCAGTGAAATTTGAATCCAGAATTAGATCTTCAGTTAAATTTTCCCAAATTTTGAGAGCTGCCTGGATCCAGGGAATTACAAATAAAGGCCAAACACCAGGATTTAGTGACTAAACTCACATACTGGATTATGTTTTTAATTTGGAAACTGGGTTAATGTCCAGTGATGGCAATGGGGATGCTCATTTCCACCCTCTCTCCCAGTGAAGAACCAGTGGGTGTAAATAAGGAAACTATTTCTAAACAAACCTGCAAAACTTGCTGTCTGATGCAATGATAACAGGTCAACATGCTGTGTCTGACACCAAGTAGGCATTATCATCACAAAATTTCACCTTCACAGGGTAGCTGAAAGCCTCCAAACTCCATCCTAATAGGTCAGAGCCATCTACAGGTCAGATAACTCCTGAACTAGTTATCCAGACTCTCCTCTCAACATTAAAAATACTACATAGAAACAAAGACACTGTCTGAGGAATGCAACTTGAACAACATCACACATCTCATGGGAATTCCTTTCTCTCTGATTTAATTCTAGTGTTCAAATACAATCTCAAATAGTCAGTGCCTCAGATTTTCTCACAAGCTATACTCAGAGCCCAGGCCTTCAGAAATGCCATTTTAGTATGACATATGAGGCTGTTTTTAATCTTCTTTAGCCCTTCTGGATGGTGCAGTTCTACAAATCTCAGACAACCTTAATACTTACAGCTTTCCAAACAGGAATAATTAGGATGTGTGTGACTTTTTCAATAAAGATGACATATATTAGAAACTCTGTGACTCTACCGCATGTGCCTATGTGTATATACAAAAAAGAGGGGGTTTGCTTATCACTCTAGATGCCTGGTGCACAAGACACCCAGTGCCCGCATTAATAAAAAAACGGGGACATTAAACTTACAGATGTAACTAGCAGTTTTATACCATATTGTACTTCCTTTGTCAATAAAACAGCTAAAACACCTCACTTTGAAACATATCCGACTGTTAACCCAAGCTACTGATAAAAAGGTCTGTTGTCTCAAAACTTTCATCTCAACAGCTGCTTAAGGAGTACTTTATGAAATCCTTTTTGCAAGTCTTCTACTTTCTCTAATGAAAACCTGAAAACTTCTTTCCAGTTGTTTTACTACAGGCTAATGGAATTAAATGGCTTCTGAACTTCGGTCTGTCTCAGATTCCTCAATTAAGAAGTGGTACCTCCATTTTATTTTGAGGTTTTCCATTATTAAAAAAAGGCATGGCAAGACATAAAAGGAAGAAACCAGAGACTCCTAAAATGACTGCTACTGCTGAACCCATGACAAATGATCAATGGCCTCTGAGCCAACAGCTTTCAGTTTAAGAAGAAGAAAAAAGCCTAAAGAAGCATTACTCAGGAGCTACAGAGGACACACAACACTGCTGCTGAAGATGTTGAAAGGACCTGAAAATAGGTAGGGCACTCCAATGCTGCTGACTCCAGAATCCCTCACATGCCACCATGGCCCCATCATATGTACAGCATGGCCACAATTAGATATTAGTTCCTTATGTAAGCAGTTCATAATCTGAATATAGAAAACAAGCAAAGGAGGGAGAAATAAAGGAAAACAGGTTTAACAACTTCTTTAAGGTTGTATTTCTTAACAGTGGCAAAGACAGAAGAAAATCCTTCTCTCCTAAGCCCTACTTTGCCTGATAGAATGCTGCTTACAGAAGAGGAGATCAAACAAGAGTCTCTCCAACAGGATACTCCCCCATTTTAACCTCTTGTCTTATTTAAAAGGAGCTGACGATTCCTTTACATCAGCTCAAGCACTCTGACTGGAGAGGTCTGATGGGGTTTTGAGCAGCCTGGTCTAGTGGAAGGTGACCCTGCCCCAAGGGCGATAGAACGAGATGATTTTTAAGGACTCTTCCACCACAAACCACTCTATGATTCTATAATAATTTCCAGGAGATCTTTTTTATTATTATTTATCTCCCTGTTACTGTCTCCTACTACTCATCTCTTCTTCCTTCCCCAGAACCTTACTTCCCTGCAAAAAATTCTGTTGGGAGATGGTGGTGGAGCAGGAGAGGACCAGTTTGGCATAAAAACATTTCCTGAGAAAAATCTGTGCAGAACTGGGTGACACTGGGAATTTGATTTACAATTCTTCAGCAGAATAGACACAACTGAACCATGACTTTGTGGCTTTCTGCTTGACAATATAAGCAGCTACAGACCCACCAATGCTTGTGTGTTAAAAGCAGCAGTGTCAAAGCATAATATAAATATAATTTGTTTCATACAGAAAAGGTATTCCATTTGCTTTGGGAATGTTATCTACTAGCCTCTGACTTAAAAGTTTGTACAGGAAGAAAAGAAAACCAAACACCATGATCACACACTAAGGATAACAAACAAAACAACTCATGGGTACTCTATAGGCTGAAATTTGTTTGCACAAATTATTCAGTGAGCACTTACGAATAATGAATGCATTGTGGAAGTCACGATCAGCTTATGAATGATTTATGAACTGAAATATGGGCTGAATTTGTCAGATAACCTTATTTTCCACAAATCACTCAACCATCTCTTACATTAAATGGTACCAACTGGTTTCCAAATAGCTCTACCTGCAAAATATAATCTCCACTTTCTGTGGCAGAAGAGCTTTTTAAACAAAATTTCTGGAGATCTTCCACAATATTGTCTGTCAAAACTTTGCTCAAAACCCAAGTAATTATCCAGAACCAATACGAATGCCATCCTCTATTTTAATTACTAAAGGCTATAACATGACAGTTTGGCATCTACCCTATCAATTCCAAGTCTGCAAAGAGAATATGGGTGGAAATTACCTATCACATGATATTTTATCGACTAGGAATAGTCCTGTCAATCACAGTGCCTTTAAAAGAAGTCATTATTTTTGAGTGAGTTTTCTGCAAGTCTGGGAGAGAAGGAATAACTAAAACCACCACACCAAGTGGATTAACATGACCTGAAATTAAAATATTAAATTCTGCAGTATTTTTAAATGCTTTTGAAATTAACTCAAAGTTGACAGTACACAACATAGCCTCATTTCTTGAAGATTTTCCTCTACAGCCAGTGTAACCAAGGAATCTGAAAGTGATTTTACAAAATACAAAAACTTCCACATGGTAGGTAGCACTGGTACACAGAAACTGTCCTACTGGATTGGACCCAAAGTCCAGCTAGCCTGCTCTTTTTGATGCACCCAAGGTTTACATAGAGCTGTAAAACTCCTGCCACAAGAAGCAAGATCTCCATCATGTTCATAAACATCAGAAGAGCAAGCTGCTCCTCTTGGCCCAAGTCCTCCTGGGTGCCAGAGGCACATGGAAAGTGCTATCACTGAATCCCTCCAGGTCTCAGGTGCTCCTTATCTCTGGCCCTTTCACAGCAGTCATGAGGCAGAATGAGACTCCTCTGAGTCCTCTCTTCCCAAACATCCCCACAGAGCCAGGAAAAGCTTGGCTGAGGGTGAATCAGGGAACATCCTTTCAAAAAAGCATGGTGATCTTATGAGTAAGCCCTCTAATGTACATACAGCAGTGGGTTTAACACATCATTACTGTCAAACTGTATGCAGGGCCTACAGCCTTAATTTATTGCTCTGGATTTGCTGAGCGAACACCAGGATGCAGAGAGCCTGCTAGCCACTGCACACAATGTCAGCAGCCACCTCAGTTGTTCCTTCACAGCCTGTCACATCATCAAAGAAAGGAGACATGAAACAGATGGCACATGCATCAGTTTAAGAAGAAACAACTTCTCAGGTGGGATTTTATCTCCCTTGGGGTGGAACAACTACACATGGAGTGGAAAACCACTAATGATCACATACTGCTAAGATGAGAAAGGCAACTTGATTGTATTGTGTTTGTTGCTTGCTTATGCAATTGCAAGTAAGAATTGGTGCAGTATTACTAAAAGACCTGGAGACCTGGAGTGCTTGTGACCTTTTGTTTTGCTTACTGCAGTCTCTGACAGTTTCAGCAGCCTGATGGCTCATAGTAAGCAGCAAGTACTGAACTATTTATTTGAAGTACAAATGAATAATGAATAGGAGCTGAATCAGGACCCCTGAATCAGCATTCTTAATCTAATGGCACCAAAATGCAACAGCCTTACAAATAAACCATACAGAGGTGAAAAAAATAGCATTTCCCCAGTGATCTATTTCAAATAAAGTTCAGGAATGAGTTAATACCAAATGCTAGTCCAGTCAATAAAGGGCGCTGCATTACATCTGACATTAGCCCTTACGGCTTCAGGACAAATTGTGGGTTTGGGAAAAGTTGGCGAAGGTATCAATTACAGATTTTTTGAAACAATTGGAATTGATTTCTGGCTTCTCATCAGGACAAATACAGTGAATTCAAAGTGGAAGCAAATCTAACATATTCTGAAGAGATGCTTCATTCTCTTTGTTTACAACTACCATTCTAAGTCAACAAGTTTTCTAACATGGCTAAAACATGGTTATTGTAATAGGATGTATTATTAGCATGGTCAGGAAATGGTTCACTTTAGGCTATTAGGAGAACAGACATACAAGCTTTCATTGTAATTACAAAGTTGTGAGGGGTTTTGACCACCCAGGGGCTCTTTCCAGTGTGGGTATCATATGATCTGACCACAGAGCCATCACATATTCACATTAAAAGCAACAAAAAGCATATCAAAATCATCAGCCTGCAAGGAAGAGGATAAGGACTAAACTGTCTTAACTGTATCCTCCATGAGTAGGCACAGAATCATAGAAACATAGAATAGTTAGAGTTGGAAAGGACCTTAAGATCATCTAGTTCCAACCCTCCTGCCACGGGCAGGGCATAAAGGACCTAAATGAATAGCAACACAGCTGTTACAAGAAGTGGAAACTCCATCTTATGAAAAATGGTCACAGATCATACCTTGTTGAGCAGACGACTTTCCTTCCTTTGCTTTAAGGCACTTTATGAAAACACACATACATAAAAAAAAGATAAGCCAGAGACTAGAAATCTTTACTCCAGAAACCTATTTGCTTTAAGGTGAAAACTAAATTTATAATCATCTTTGCAATGAGGTTCTAAAACTCCAGTGGGAGAAAACTGGCTACTTTTAAGGTTAATGTCAATCTATCTGCTCCTGAATACTTCATCAGCTTACAACAGACATTTTCTTGAAAGAATGCGCAACTGGATCTCATGTTCCCCTTCTGCATCCAATGAGTGGGCTGAGAGCAGGGTCTGAGTGCCTACTGCAAAGACCTTGGCCACCACAGGCTCAAAAATGCTCCAATTAGAATATGCTTCATTGTTTCCCATGCACACAGAGAAAGAAGGAGTGGAAAAGAGTGATTAGCATCACTTTCAGCAGAAACTATTGCACTGAGATAAATGAGGACATAGCAGTGAAAGCAAAGCAACTTCCAAAGCTTTAGGTGAGGCAATCTGAGAGTATGAATCATTGAATGAACTCTGCCACTGCTTGTCAAACAAATTATTCATCAAATTGCTTCTACTGGTCCTTGACTGGTTCTGACAAATATCCCAAGGTTTAAAAAACCAAACTGGTAAAATGGCAAGATTAGGTATCTTTATATCCTGTGGTCTCCTAACCACAATGAAGAAACTGAAAATTCTTGCATATTGAAGACACCAAGGAAGAGGCAAACAACCTAAAATTTGTTCTAGTTCAAACTGATGATTAATGATTTTGACTTCATGGAGACAGAAAGAAAAATAGCAGGCAATATATTTCTTTCTCAAGCTGTCACTTTCTTCTCACACTTCTGAGCAAGTTCCACTCACCTTAGCTATCATAAAGCTACTGCAACCTTTTAAACCAAAAGCTCTTGCAAGCCTGCACTGCATTGAAACTGGCTTCCACCTGCAAATTCCAACAGTATGTTACAGCCATACAGTAAACATTCATGTATTTCTGCTCATCCAGACACCTTCTGTTACAACTTTAAACACCTGGGTCATACAGGTGGAGGCATTTACATAGGGATATAGTGCAAAATTAAGCCTGAAAATGGCTGAATCCAAGCACTGTCTGCTCATGAGCATAGCTGTGGTTTGCAAAGTCAGGAGATACCCAAATTCACAAACCAAAAAGTGACTTGTGTACTGTAAAACCTTATACATGGCTATGAATAGCAAAGAAGCACCTCAATCTTCTTCATGTGGTATATCTGCTCTCCTGGTTTGATCTACATGACCAAAAAAATGTGAAAAATAAACAGTCAAGGATGCAAATAATAACCATAATTTTACCAGTCTTGGTCTTCTGTGAGGAAAAAATGCAAACCACAGAAAATTAAATGTTTCAAGTGAAACAAAGTTCACTCTGTTTTCCAGATGAAATTGCAAGACCCTCTTCAATGCACAGGCTAGCACTGTTGCTAGAGAGAGATTACACTGAAGAATACACCTAAATTAATCTTTACATGTAATCCTTCTGTGGTCATTTTTTAGAGCCCTTTCCCTCTCATTTTTGCTGAAAGATGACAGAAGGTTTCCATATGCTACAGAGTATGGGAGAAAGGACTTCCAATTCCCAAACCAGGAAATGGAAAGGGCAGGTTGTGGGACTCCAAATCACCAACAACACATTTATATCTGACTACCCTGTTCCTTCTGTTTTCAGTGGAAAACAGCTGAGAATTCTAGTCCCTCTGCTGGCTTTCTTTGTTCCTCCTGTTTCTGCTCCATTGACTCTGGTAGTGGAGATTCTTCCACAAGGCTGACAAGTACTGTGAGACAAGGGGCATCTTAGATCGCTGACAGCTCATAAAGCACGTTGAAATAGACATGGATCAACCACTGCTGGCCTTCACATGACTGTGACCTCAGTCTACTAGGTGTATACTAATTCAAGACCCCTTTTACTGTCCTTAGACTATTGTACTGGATTAATCTAAGAAATACTGCTCACTGGCCCCTTATGTACTTCACTGGAAGCCTACACAGTCACATTTTCTTGCTGTCACCAGCATAGGAACCACAGCAAAGCCACTGGACAAAACAAGCATCAAAGGGGTCTGACAGATTAACAACTGTGCCACCTTGCAGGGAGAACAGATACAGGTGATTGTTTTAAGCAAGCAGAATGAATGTTTTCAATACTTTTTGATTGATTTTTTTATCTCCTAAGTATAACTCACATTTATACCAGATCTTATCTGGAATCTTCTGACAGGATATTTTATGTGAGAAAATTATGAAGTATTTTGCTGCAAGCAGACTTTTCTGCAGCCTATGCCAATTTTGATAGTGTTTTATGTTGAAAAACAACTTAAAAGCAAGCATATCCACTGAATCAGTATTCAGCAGTGACATTTGAAGTTTTTAACATGTAGATGTTTCAACATGAAGTGACCTTTAATTCCAGTATTTTAAAATTACATCTATCAAAAGAAAAAGGCATGGACCTTGCCTTTTAAATTCATTTCACAGGGAAAACCAAAACACAGCCAAACAACTCTGATTTTGGTTTCGGCTGGAAAGAAAAAGTTTGTAAGATGTACAATTTCCTACGGAACAGATTTTTTTAAGGTCTACATAACACTTTTTCAATTGATCACAATTCTGCTGTGGGAGGAAAAGATGACTGTGGAGTTGAGAAAAGATTTCTCTTGGAAGACTTAATTACTACCCAATGATTTCTAGGGTGAGAAAACAGAGAAAGACAATAGATGCTGGATTATTTGCTACATTTGCTGAAGTTAGACCAGAAGAATTCTGAACGCCTGAAACATTTTTACTTCGCATGATTTATCCTACGTGTTTCTTTGCCTTGTTTTGATCTCATCTTCTTCAAACCAGCCTTTTTTCAGCATTCTTGAGCTCTGTTCAATAAGAAGGGAAAGTTGTGGGAATCTCCACCTGCAGCTTTCAAAGCATGCAGCTCTTATCAGTATGTTCTTGCTGTGCTGTTGAAATTAGAAATGGGAAAAACACCATTATGCAATATTTCTACCATAGTTGACAAGAACATGCATGGGCTCAATCCACTTTTCAGGCCTAATAAACAAGCAGCAGATAGGCTAACAGAAGTTTCTGGTGGAGATGATTTTTCAGGCAAACAAGAAACTAAGAGGAAGAGAAAAATTAGGCCAGCCTTCACAGCCTAGTGCTTGCACTGCAACATACAGGCATGCATCAGTTACTGCTAACCCGATCTTTCCTCCTCCAACAACAGGAGGATAGCAAATGTTCTTCAGATCCTTACTTGGGCAAAGTTCTGGACTAGCCAACTGTAACAATGTAGGCGTGCAGCTGGTGAGTTTGGGCAAGTTTTAAGGTCTGTTAATGAAGCAGGGTGCATATGTTAATAGGAATGCTTCCTGACATTGTCTTCAGAAGGGGCTGTGACAAAGCAGTAAAGCTCAATCTGAGAATGTGCTATATTGTTCAGCCTTTCTTTCTTTTTTAGGTACTGACATCAAAATTGAATTGCCTTCACCTGCAATTTCCTTCTCCAGAATTTGGCTCTGCTTATGACTTGTGAAGTCAGTGGACTAATCCAGATGCTACAGTAAGTGTTTCAAGTGTTTTGAAGACCTAAAATGCTGTGTCTGTCTTCTACTGCAGTAGTGGAAAATATAACTACCTTCCCCAAGTTCTCTGATTACCATTGGGAAACATTATTGTTACTGTAAAAATCAAGGCCATGAATGCATTACTTTGAAATCTACAGCAGCCAGAAAGTCCAAATGGATCTGATGGAAAGCAAGCGATACTTGCATTTTTGCTTATCACCACTATTAGGTGAGCACTCCATTAGGTGAGCATATGAGGTATTTACCTGTCCCCAGCTGGATTCCCTAATGTTCTCATGTTCAGCTTTCCATCAGGAATCAAAGCATAAAAAAAGCAGAATCTGAACAAATGTAACTTTCTGTGAATACCAGTCCTTTATAAGGACAATAAGCACATCTGAGTTTCTTTTCCTGAATGGCTGACTTCTCCAGTGTATTCAAAGGCTAATGCACTGAGAGCCGTCATGTTAAACAAAGTAAAGATAACAGCGCACAACCTGTGTACCAACAGTATTGTAAGTGCTCCAGAGCTATGTTCCAACCACCAAAAAAGATGCCAAAAGAAAACCCAAAATCCCCAAACAACCCATATAGTTAATATTTTTGCTTACTTAAATAAAATAGAACCTAGTAGCCTCCAACAAACATCAGAACTTATTCACAATACTTATTCTGAACGCAGTTAACAAGCATTCAAAAAAAGCTCCTGAAGTTACGTTCCTATTTGTACAAATCCCCTTCCTCAGGGGCTGCAGAACGACGCCAGGTGACAGCAGCTCTCTTCCAGTGCTACAAGCACTTGCATGGAGGTGCAGAAGGTTAGCTATATAGCACTGAAAAAAACCAGCTGTATCTTATGCACTGGGTTCGTGCTCAGATGGGACTTGCACCTGGCACAGAGGAGCTGAGCTGTAGAGCTTGCCACCTAAGCCACCCCCCTGTAATGCTGCCCCTCAGCCTCCTGCAGTCCCCCAGGCTCCCTCCTTGCTGGCTCAGGGAGCAGGAGGCACCACAACACTATTTATATATAAACCAGGTACTGCATAAGCAGCAAATCCAAGTACTAAGCAGCTAGTGGTTGCTTTGCCCAGCAAAACTCCATGTACTCAGAAGAATGAGTGTCAGATTCAGTGTGCATGAAGGCTTGAGCTCAGGAAAGCACCTCTGCAGATCACACACAACCACAAACCACAGAAATCCTAAAGGCAGGTTACTGCAACTTTGTGAAATCAGATACAATTAAGTACCGAAAAAGTACAATAAATGTGCTGAGCATGTTAAAGGTCGTCAGGTATGCTGACAGCTTTTTCCACCGATTTCCCACCATTGTCTTAATACAAAATATCATGGCATGAATGAATATATGGAAGGATAAAAGCTTTTTTTTTTTAATTATACCAATGAGTAATAGCAAAATGTTGTTTAACTAAGCCAGATGTACTATATGACATTTAAACATGGAATTGACATTGCAGTATGAGTTCTAGCATGTCTGGTACAGCACTAGGGGACATGCTAGAAGAAAACACTACTTATATTATGCATTATCTCATAAAATAGACTACTGTAGTTAACGCAAATATCTGTAAACTAACTGTTAATGTGCACAGAACAATTATTTACATTCCTTAATTAAATAAAACCAGCTATATAGTCCATAAAGTAGTTGAGGTCTCTTTTGCAAATAAGTATGAACTAAAATGGCTGTACTTTGCAATAAAGTTAGAACAGGCAGGATTATCACCAGCATCTCAAAACAGAAAACATGCAAGGGAAAGACCCTGTGGCAATAGTGATTCCAAGAATTTCAGTATCAAAGACATTTAGCTCCTTTTTTAGATTTGACTTATACTATCTCCATATTGCAACATGAAGGCGGAGAGTTGGCGATTACAAACAGCAAAATTGGAAATTGTGTAGGAAAATCTGTATACCAAAGAAACAGCAAGGTACACATCACATCGCCTTATTCAGAGCATCAACATCATGGCTGCAGTATTTATCTCAGTCTTTTACAAAGCACTTCATAAAATTAGGTCTACAATAAATTTGCAGTTCTGATGACCTTGCCATTAAGGAAAAGGACTCAAAAAAAAAAAAAAAAAAAAAAAGCTTTTTCCTCCCTCTTATTTCCATAAACGGGCAAAAAAGGTTGAAAATAGCCAACCTCCCTTTCTGCTTTTTGTCACTGCATTTCATTTGCTCTCAAAGAACACCCCAAAGTGATTCTGAAAAATGAAAAAGAAAAAAAGCTAGGAAATTCAGACTGCTGCACAAAGGGGTAAAGCTTCGGATCTCATTCCTTTTCACCTTGACGACTGTGCACGTAGAAGCTCAAATGTGTAAATAAATACTATTTAAATGACAATTTTTTCCCTGACTTCCTGTTTGGGGTGAAGTAGAAAACAATTCATCACACATGCAAAAAATATGTTTTCTGCATTGAGACACAGCATGTAGTGTCTCAATGGGTAGTGCTGTTGCAGTTAAAACAGATCACCCAGCAACAAAGCTTTGCCCTCCTAGACTTTACTGGCGGAGACGCAGCTTCTTTTCTTAATGGCATGCAATTTTGTCTTCATTACACATGGGAGACAGTGGATCACTGAGACCCCAGAAAGAAAAGAAGCAGCCACAGAAAGCCCTTGCTGAGCTCCTGTGGCCTAGGAGACAGCTTTCCAGAGCAATCTCATGTTAAGAGGACAATTGGAACTTAATCCTTTGCTACCCAATGCCAACTTCCACTGTTCAACAGCTGTCAGGACAAGTTAAAAGAATGATCATCTGTGAGAGGACAATGTGTCTGCAGCTAGGTCATTTCTGATAAAGTCTTCAAAAAATGTGCTTCATTAAAACTTAACCAAAACTCCTTTTCTAGCCACAAGGATCAGAGAATGAGCTACAGTGATGCTGAAGGGCTGATATCATCTCCCTAAAACTCTGTCATGTTTCCTTAAAGAGGTAGCTAGGAGGCAAGAGGTTACCCGCATCTACAAAAACAGGGCTTGGCAATTGTTGTCCCAGAGCAATTTTTCTAGGGAAGTGGCCTGCAGTCTGGCTATGCTGAAGCTTGATGAAAACTTCTACTTTTGTCTGCCCTGCTGAACTTCAGTGAACGGAAGGTTCGCAGCCCTCACTGCGGCAAGGTGCAGAGGCCAAAGATCACTTTCCAGGAGAACCCTCCACTGTAGCCTTCCCAAAGCAATATCCCACAAAAGAGTAACACACCTGTATTTACATACTTTAACACTACCACATCAGAGCTACTACCTGAAAACCAAGGCAGACTTGAGCTTATTATTAGGTTGGTCAGAAGTACATATTCCTTCTGTATTGTGGTGAGTTCTTCAATTTTACAGGCAGTGTTTCACATTAGCTAAAAGTGGATCTTCATTAAAGAAAAAGCAGGGGAAGGTGTTAGCATTCTTTTTACTGCCTGTTCGAAACTTACTAGATGCCTGCCCTTAAAACTAAGAAAATGGATAGCTTAGTATAGGATAAATTTTATACTGTCTACATAATAGCTACGGTGACACAAAGAAACGTAAACTTCATTGTGGCACAAACAGTTTACACCCAAATAAATTGCAGTACTTATCTCAAAGTGCAAGCACAACACAAAACATTTGAGAAAAAGAAATATAAAATGAGTCAATGACTTGTGCTGGTCAAGTTTAAATTAACATCAGCATACATCGATAATGGAATCATGATACAGGACCACTGAACACTGCTACTGTTCGAGTAAGAACACATCATTTCCAGGGAAGTGTAACTGTCTTTTACTAAAAGATTGGATGTTTATACACTCAATTTTTTCACATTTTCTGTGTTATCAGTTGAAATGCATGCAATATATGTAGGTTTCAGGAGTGAGAGGGAAATGGAAATAATTGACATTATACATTTAGAAAAAAACCAAGGGTCAGACTTACAGGTCTTGTGTCATTTTCATATGCCCTTCTTAAAACTGCATGTGACAACAAAATGCATTCAGTTTATTTTGTGTGTAGCACAGAATTCAGGGCAGTCCACAGCTTTCTCCCTTCTGAGTGTTTGGGAATGGTAAACAAATTGGCAGATAATGATATTCTGTCTCTTAGCAACCTTAACTGTCTTGCAACGAAGTTATTGGGCTTTTTTTTTTTCTGATGTATTCTGGTAATGGCATTTTTTCCACAAATTTTAGACAAACCCCTTTTGTGCAGAACCTCTTGGGTCAGCCCATCATTAAATAACAACAAAGACCAACTAGTGAAAGCTACTATCTTGTTTATAATCTCTTGGGAAGATAACTTACAATAAACATATACCGAGGACAAACAAATAACCAAGTAGGAAAATGCTAGTCAAAATACTTTGTCATGCACCTAAATAGCCTTTTCCACAGCCATAACTACAAATAAACACAATATAGAAGTCTGTGGTTCAAATACAAACTTTTGGATAGGAAAACTCCTAATATTTAAGTGAAGAAACGAAATTTTAAATTCTGGAATAGAAGAGAGGTTTGGGTCAGGGATTTTCAAAAAATATTTGATTTTGGTAATCGTTCTTGAAAATGCAATCCCGCTTGTAGGCATGAAGGAATTCTGAAAAGCTGGTTCTTTGCCTCTACATGAAAAGGGAAATATTGCTGCTACTGCTCTACTCCTGCGACGGAGCACAAGGCAGCAGCAGCAGCCTGCCAGGAGTGGTTGTCAAAATCTTCACTACATTTCAGTGGAGTAGGCAGGGTCTTTGTTCAGTGTCTTCCTAGGAAAGAAATGATGTCTAAGTTCTCTTTCCCTCTTAATAGCATCAGAGAAGGTATTAAGAACAAAGTAGTTAAATATGCTGAACAATTAGTACTGTCATAAAATACAACTAAAACAGGAACTTAAAATACCTTATTCTGTCAAAAGATTTTTTTAGTACACACCATCTTAAAATGTCTCTTACTCAAATGCTCATTTTGCATTAGAATCTTTGTGCAATTGCTAGCAGAGCTGCATGGATGCACACTTCAGAAAAGAGCACCTTTCTTATCTCTTCCTCTAATAAACATAACTCTGCTACTCTGTATAATGGTCAATTTATGTACAAGTACCTCTCCAAATTAAATCCCAAAGCAGATTATTGTTCCCCTACTGTGGAACATCTCCAAAATGCTAACCAAACAATAAACTCATTTGAAACAGAACACAAGGAACCAGCAGTCTATTAGCTGAATAGTGTTAATTTTAAGTATTCACACCTTGGCTGATTATTTCAGAAATGAAGAGAAAAATGAAAGGCTGGAAATGGACATTGAAAACAGGGTTTCCTTAAGTTCAAAAGCAACACTATAAATCCCTATTCATTTCAACACAGGGACCTGGGATTTGGTTTCTCTGCAACTCTTGGTAAATTGTATCTACACAGCAGACACAGGAGACTAAATAACTTCTGGGATTTTTGGGGGGCTATTACTAATTAAGACTCATACAGTCTTTCCAAAATGTATTGTTGCTGTGCAGAGTGTTGTTTTCCATTTCAGTATGGCACCTAGCAATGCATCTGGGCTCAAATGATGTGCTTGCTGCAAAAACCTCAGGTTCCAACTAGATGATAAAAGAAAACCCGTGCCACTTCAGTCAGGCATTCAACAGAGAAAATGCAAACAGAAGGGGAAAGGGATTCTTTTCCATTATGTGTTGTTTTGGTAAGGTAACAGTTTTCCAGCAGCTCCTCTCTGAGCACAGAACAGTGCCAGCAGGAAGCAGAGATGACAACAGAAGTAACATACACTGAACCTGCCCTTCAGCAATGGAATTGGGGCAAGACTGCATTTCTGCTGCTCCCCTTCTGTTTGGGGACAGTAAGGCGCAGACAGACATACTTGCTCAACTCCAGACCTACCTCTTAACTTCTGTTCACTCATCACTACTCATTCTGTTCAGGCTGCAGCCCCTCAGATTTGTCAATCAAGTGCTATAAATAACCTCTCTTAAACAAATCAAGTTAGGAAAAACTTTTATCAGGCTGCATTTTGCTGGGTGAGGAGTTAGAGATCATTGTCATCATCATCGTCAGGTCTAAGAGGAAGTGTGTTAAGCAGCAAGGAGCAAAGGTGTTTTCAGGCAAATGTTTTGGGAATGCTTTGTTGATACTGGAATGAACCAGGGTTGTGTTTGGTTATTTTTACTCTTCCAAAATCTAGTAAAAGCCCACAGGAGGTGAGAGCAGAAAATGTGCCCAGAAAAGCAGAATATCATTCACTCAACTGCACTAAAGAACCCCTTAATGTCTAATTAAAAGAAAAACAAAAACAACAAAAACCAAAACCATCCAAACCCACTGCTTTATCTTTCCACGTGGAGTTTTTTAAAATGACAGACAGAAAAAAACAAAACACTTATAAGCAGAGTTTTGTCAACATTAATCCATTATTCTATGATTTTTCAAAATCTCAGAACTCGGGCAAGTTGATGCCTATGAAAACACTATGATGCTCAAACACAGTTCCCCTTTAAAAAGCTGCCAGGGTCAGAGCAGTCACATGGCAAAATGGTGCGTGTCTGGGTCTGTGCAGGCCTGTTTAATAAGCCATGAAGCTCCTTGGCTCAACCAGCGCGTGTGTCATGTGATACAGGGGTTGCCATGGCAAGTACATATGCAGTTCTTGATCTGCTTCATCACAGACATAGCCGAATTCAGATTAACGATACAAGAATATGACTCCCTGGGAAAAAAAAGCTGCACTTGGCTTAGCCTAACAGTTTGGATGTAAAGCTGAAATATGCTAAATTATCTCTCAAATGGTATTTGTGATAGGCCGACTAAATTTTTTTAATCTCAAAACAATAGCCACACAACACAAACATGATCAGTTCAGCCTTTGAAAGCAGCTGCATATTTGGAAAGCAGCTGCATATTTGGCATATGTTTCAGCAACCTTTTCCATTTAAATACAAAGAAAATCATATTTCTGCTTCAGCTCTCTAAACACAGATATAACTGGTAGAAAGAAGAATGGGGGACAAATGTTTCAGTGAAATAACAAAACCCATATTAAACCAACTCTAAAATTCATTAATTCCTTTTCTTAACATGGTAATCCAAAGGCTGATAGTCAACACGCAAGATTCCCGTGAAAGACATTACTGACACTGAGGTAAAAAACCCATCATCAGAGCTCTAACATCGGGTACCAAAATGAAGCAGCTCACTAATTTAACAAGCTTATGAAAACCTGCATCATATGGGTTGTCATTCCTAACTCAGTGACGGAATGTGGCTGGACCTACTTGCAACCCAAAGACAGGTTTATGGAGATGATTCTGTTTCTGTAGAGACAGCCATAGGACTGTTTCACGTGGGTGAGGTCAGTTCCAGCAAGACACCAACACTCGCTTGCCTTTAGGAACCTCCCCATGGTGCCAGGATCTAACATTAAATGCCCAAAGACCTTTGGCATACCTTGACCTTTAGCATTTACTGCACATTCAGGTGATCTTCACGTGTGCTACTGCTCCAAGGGAAAAGACATCCAAGTCCTCAAATAATTTCAGATGCTGCTGAACAAGCAACCTTTGAGCAAAAATTTACCAGCCTCCTAACTATGCAGAGTGAGCACCCGAGCCTCTGAGCAGTTACCTAAATGCAGGCAGTTTCATTCAATTCAATGCAACTGGAATTTTTAATAAAAGTTAGACTTTTGTCTCCATGCGCTTTGCACAAGTGCTTGAAAAGGGGTAACCTGTACTGAAAAGACAATTGATTCTCCCAGTGTTCCCTTTCAGCAAGAAAACCAAATAAAATTAAATTTGAGCTAAAGCCAAACGGATTTCCCTACCCCTACACTCGCTTCCAAACTCTTCAATCACTTACAAGGCACTGGTCTTAAAACCTACGGCACCATTCATGTCTGTCATTAGTACCAACTCCAGGCATCTGAAGTGTGGAGCTCTCCCAGCACGTAAAGAACAAGAGGTTGCTTTTGTTCTTTCCCTTTATTAGAGGATACTGTGCTGGGGCTTCATGGGTTAATTTTAGATCCTTCTCTTTTTTAACCTTATGCTTCTTACTCCACTTAAATTCTTCATGCCCTCAGACGGGTCTCACTTCTACTGTGTGTCATAGGTTTTTCTCCAATAGCAATAAAAAGGAAAATCTCCATTGCAAATCTCTTGCTGATTTAAAGGAATCAGAATACTAAACCACAAAGTGATGCTCCAGGATTTCCTCCCCATTAGAGTGCATTTATGGTTGATTGTTATTATTTTTAATCGGATGCCCATAAAATTGAAGACCTGCATCACTACTGATCCAATCAAGATGTTTCTCCCATAACAAAACTGCATAACAGATTATATGGATTTTTTAGTGAAACTGCCTTGAATCTCTCTGCTTATGGAAGATGAATATCAAAATCAAACCATGAAAATCTTGGCTGCAGCTTCAAGATGAAAATAACCAATTTTGTTGTGCTACTTGGTTTTGTTTATGACAAAATTGCCGACATCTCTCTCAAGTTCATCTCATTATCAAAAATTAGAAAAATGAGGTCACTACTCAAGAGCTCCTACTAATGTGATTTTGGAGTTAGCAGACTAATTTTTTAATTAGCCTTTCTTTGTTTACTCATTCAGACTTGCACAATGTGGAGGGCTGCAGGACTGCCTCATGTCAGAGTTACAAAGCTGAGCATAAGATAAATAACTTCTCATGTGCCTCAGTACCTCTCTTTCAGCCCTGAGCTTTCTGCAGACAGCAGGCATTCGCTTCTCCATAGCTGCATGCAGAGAAGAAAAACAAACTTTATGTTTAATTATGGGAGATTATTCTCTAGATGGGCTACATTTTTAAACAATCTCTTTTGCAGTACTAAAGGACTCAGCAGTTTCCTTTTGTCTTTAAAGATTCAATTAAAAGTATGTTTCAGAAATTAAATTACAGCATGAAATTAGCTAAGGGTATGAAATACTGCATTTGCCCTGGCATTCAGGGAAAGGCTGTACAAAGCAATTCTCTTAATGGCTCCTAACATGTGATCTCAACTAATAACTAAAGTGCCCTCAGCTAGCAGGAGGATCTACTGGTGAGATACGCCCTATATAATCCACCAAAAGGAGAAATAGATTAAACTCCAGTAAATCTTATTAATTTATGGTAAACCCCTACAGTTACTCTCATTTTTGATCTTTTAAAATGTTACAATTTTGTCAAGTAACATGCTTGTTGGCAGGGATTTAGCTGGCTGTGGCCTTCTCAATCTTGACAAGTTCCAGAAGCATCTGCCAGAGTCTATTGGAAGCATTTGTTTCTTTCTAGCTTTCAGAGAGTACTGCTGGATGTAATTCATCTCAACCACTGGGGATACACTTCAGCTTACTTTTCGCCATACTAATACAGGGAAAGAAATGAGCAGTCCCCTAACTCTTCAGCTGTCCCTTTAATCACCTGTTGGGTACAATTTCAGCTCATGCTGTGAGCTGTCTTTGTGCTGTGTGTGTGCACTGGGCTAGTGTTTCGCAGGAATCTAATTTCTATTCAGGGTCCTTGGGTACTGTGCAATAAAAAATAAAATAAAAAGCAATTCCACTTATGACTGCTTTCTGTGGGAATAAACCAACTCCCTTTGCTCATTCACAGGCTCCCATCAGCTCCTGTGGGGAGCTCCAGCATTGGCACTGCCAACCCCCAGCACTGCAGTGCTCCCTGTGGCCTGAGTAGCGTCACCCCACACCAGCTACACCACAGCCTCTCAGCACAGTAGATGGCTGCTGGCTCTGTCCTGTTGATGAAGACACTTTGCAGAGAACACACACCACATGGTGGGGGCTTTTTTGTTTGTTTTGTTGGGGGTTTGTTTGGTTTTGTGTATATATATTTTTAAACTGAGTTCACTTAGGATTGCAAGTCAAATTAGAGTGGAAAGCCAGGAGCAAAAATAAAAGGAATCTCAAATTAACTATAAAACCTACAGCTAGTAATGTCTCTGCAATCCATTTCTTCTCTAACCTCTCCTTACACCCCATTTTAATCCAATCACATAAAAAACTAATCAGTGCACATGCACATTCCTGTTTCCATACAAATTTTAGTCACTGATGTAGCGTAACTCCGCAACAAGATGCCCAGCACCAGACGCTTCTGCTGCAGAGGTGGTCTGGACTGAGGCTCTCTGATTTCAAGGGTATAGCCAGGAGCAGACTCTCTTTTTTAGGCTAAGAAAATAAACATCCCAATTAAATAACCAAGCACCATACTACACTTGTGCTTTCCTGTGGAGGAAACTACATAAATAAAGAGAAGCATGCGCAGCCTGTCAGAAGGATGCCGAGAAGGAGAACATGCAAAGGGAACAAATGCCTGCCAGCTGGGTGGAGCATAAAGTAATCTTTACTATTATTAAAGCCAGCCAAAGAAGCTGTAATTTATGCCCCCAGAAAAAACAATGCACCAAGCTGTTTTGCTCAAATAACATGTTTGGTTTTCTTCACCTTTATGAACAGGCATTGGTAAACAATGGGTTTTCCTGAATGCTCAGGAAGATTCACTCACACTATTCTAACACTAGCACAGGCCTTTAGCTCTGCTGGCTTCTCTGACTGGTGCTGTTTGTTCCTAGTGTTTATTACTTGGGCAGAATTTCCAAAGTGCATGTGGCTGTACATGCATGTGTGCATATCTAGGAGTGTGGCTAGATGCAATTTTGCTACTTATGGGCAATGAGACTACTTTCAGCGTGCCTTTTGTACAGGTATCTGTCCTTCAAGTTGTAACATGAATTCTTAATTCAGGTCACAGGCAGTTACAACATTTGGCAGGTGCCAGTGAAGTTCAGCATGGGGTGCTTTTTGATTACTGGAAGCCTTTAACCAGGACAGATCAATTTTGCCAGCAGTCCTGTGCTAGACTTTACATTAACTTTACATGGCATATTAATTGTGCTGGTTTAATGAATGTATTTCTCAATTAATGAAGTCCATCCTAGATGAGTTATAAATACTCAATCTGGGCATGCCTGACAAAACAGTCTTCCTTTTTTTTACCCAGTCCTTTTTTTCTTTTATCCAGTCCTCACAATAACAGTCTATTTATTTCTGCCCTACTCTATGCAATTTCATAATATACTTGAAGACATTTTCCAAACAAATACAAACCTTTAACTAGGAATAGCAACACCAGCAGAACCCTAGACGGTTGTGCAAAATATCTACTTTCCCACAGCAATATACGCACCTCTGCCTTCATTAAGAGGGCCTTTCTGGTTACAATCCCACATCCTACATTTAAAGAGTAATAAAGTGAGAAAAAAAGATAGAAAAAATATAGAAATACAAGTAGAATCACAGAATGATTTGGTCTGGAAAAGACCTTAAAGACCATTGAGTTTCAACCCCTCTGCCACACGCAGCGACACCTTCCATTAGAACAGGTTGCTCAAGGCCTCATCCAACCTGACCTTGAACACTTCCACAGATAGAATCATAGAATAGTTAGGGTTGGAAAGGACCTTAAGATCATCTAGTTCTCTGGGCAACCTGTTCCAGTGTCTCACGATCCGCATATTTAAGAACAATAAGATTTTCCTAATGTTTAATCTAAATCTCCCCTCTGGGAATGAATGATTAAAAGTCAGATGTTAAGATCCATACACCCCCCAGCATCTTTCAGCAGTGGTACGCCGTGGACTGTCTCCCAGTGGCACAACAGACCTCCTCCAGAATGACTCAGTCTGCTGAGGAGGCACCAGCCTGTAGGAATAGAATCAGAGCAAGGCCAGTTCCATTTACACAGGGGATCACACAGCCTGCGAATACCAATAGCACGGAGCCACTCACACTGGATTTTAACAAGCAGAAGAAAAGGGGTCTGTAACCCCTTTAGAAGTCCTCCAGGCTCTCTATGACCCCACACTTGTGATTTGCTTTCAAATATAGCAAATGAATCCTGAGAAAAAATGTATCCACTTACATAGTGGGCTAGTACACATCCCAGAAATCTGTGGAATGATGAAGAGGAGGGGATCATATAACATATAATTTCCTCAAAAAAAGAGCAGAAATTGTAGTCAGGAGCCCTAAGAACCTAGAAGATTTATTGAAAATAGCATCAAGATTTAGATACCAAAATACCAAACTGATAATGATTTCTGCTTTATTTCTTTGGATTCCAGGATTACCAAGCAAGTTATCAGCCTCTATGGTTAAATTTTAAATGACATTTGTTGCATGACTGTCCAAAAATAAAACTTCTCAGAATAACAGCAACAGCGACATAATATAGTTTGCATTGTGTCTGTTGTTTATTTTGTGTGGCAATAATACAGGCGGCCATATGGATACGAGCATTTGGAAGGGAGGATTTGTTGGCTAGATCATCACATCTGTTTACTTATAAATGCAACAAAAATACATTCGGAGGTCACTGGCTGCATAACCACTTTACTCCCTCTTGATGAAAAAAAGCCATCAACGCTACTCTTTCCACATCAACACAACTTCAAAAGAGACCCTATGATATTTTCATGAGAAAAAGGTTTTGAAATCATACTAAGATTAGTCTCTATCATACCTCGCTAGCCACTTCTACTAAAAAGGTGGTATCACAGCAATAATTTAATCTAGGATGAAATGAGTATGCAACATGTCCAGAAGGAAGATAAAGAAAAAAAACAGTGTCACAGTTAAACTTCCTTGTAACAAATACCCTTTGATTAAAGGAGCACATACCACTGACCTCATATACAAAAATCACATTCACTGAGTGAACTCAGGTTTGAAAAAACCCAAAAAAAACCAAATCATAAAACCACTCCAACAAAAAGCCCCTAGTGACACACCGAGCCAATAATAGGTTCACAAGCTTGTATCTTGTAACATCTCAATACTGTGCTTGCAGGTATTTCAACTGAACCCCTTGCCATGATCCAAAATATTTATTGCACTTTCTTCACCCTTTTCTTGAGGTCTGGCTGTAAGCATATTGTAATCTTGCAAGCACAAATATTCCTGCAAATTTAGAAGTCTGTGGTTCACTGCACAAAATCTCAACTACAGACAAATGTTCAGAAAAAGAAGAAACAGTACTTGAAACATTCTTTCACCTATTTTCTGATCTAGAGACATCATTATAAACAGCAGATTACAATGAAATTATTTTACTTAGGTTATTTTTTATTCTGGGTGAAATCTCTTTGTAGAAACTCCTCAACATGTCCATATACTATAACATTACACACATCTTCTCAGCTAAACAGAGACTTTAGCAGTGAACAATCCCATGCTTAGAAATCTTTTTATATTTGCTTGCTGTTGCCTAAATTTGATAACACTTAACTGTTAGCTGATGGACATATAACTTTTGTCTGGTCCACGAAGGAACCTAAGGACACGAATTACAGAAAACTACAGACAGATAAAATCTGATTTAAATTACTTTCACAACCTTAAAAAATAACTAAATAAACAAAAGGGAAAGAGAAAAATAGGATCTTACATTTGCCGATGGGTTAGTCTTCAATATTTGATTTGCCAAAGAAAGAAGAGGTTAGGATGACAGCTGCTCATTACAATTCCTTCTTTATTACAAGAGCTTAACTCTCCCACTGGCTGGCTGGCCCATTTCTGCTAGCTTTAGCTCAGGAGAGTGCTCCTAGAAGCTCCTCCTCCTGACAGCATCTGTCTGGATACTTCCTTCAACAAGTAGAAACAAGGCTTTCACAGAGCCATTTAGGTACTAAGAATGAGCTACAAGTAAGGAAAATCATTAGAAGTAGAAATAAACATTTTGATGGCCAAGTCCATGATCTGGCAGAAAAAAATTCATGCCTACTAACACCATTGGCTTTACATCAGAGCAGTCACATCTTCATAACATTACAAATCAAAATGACAACTTCCCTGACAGAAACAGCAAACAGCAGCTTGAATGACACCTAAAGACCAGAAACCAGAACTCTGAAAGCATACATCTCTTAACCAAAGTGTACAACCCCAGCCACTCCCTATGATTAAAGCAACATCTCAGCCTTCAGAGGAGGTGGAGGGTTCATTAGTTGCTTCTTTACCAAGATTTTGTATTTATACAATTAAAAAAAGCACTGGTGAAGTATCCACATAAGACCATGTAAAACAGATAAAAAGTATCTAAATATATACATTTCAATAAAGGATGAGTCAGAAAGCAACTGCTCATTCTAACAGCTGCCTGATGTAAACTCTAAATACGCACCTTTTCCCTGGCACCTGTAACACCTGAGGCAAATCGACCTTCTGTTCCCAGAAACGCTGCCTGCAGCAGACACTGTATCATAGCAAATGTACATCTCACAGTACTGTAACTCTATTGCCAGTGAAAATGATACTTCTTCATAACTGTATTTGCAATTTATAAGCTCTGTGGGCAATATGCCAGTATGTTCTCTTGGTCTGGACACAGCCACCTAAACAGAAAATGATCAAGTAGTGAGACCAGACAAACAAAAGGTGGAAGTAAAAAGGTCCAAAATTTAGGCCCAAAATACATATACTAACATACTCTTTGTGGCTTACTCTCAGCCACTGATCAGCACATTAACCTTATTTTCTCTGCATGATCGCTAAGTACCACACTAAAATTAGGTCAGGAATTCAGATCAGATCAGCTGACTCAGCCCAGCAAGATCAGACAAAGACTAGTTGCCTTCTCCCCCCCGCAATCCAATACGATGTGTTTATCCCCTGCAATGTACAAGAGATCCATATAATTTTTCCCCACAATTAACCTATCAGAACCACACATGATGAGGCAGCAATCACATGGAAGGTACATCAGTGCTGCTGAAGGAACACAAGCTACTTATCCTTAGGAAGGCAAAATGTACAATCAAACAGCTTTTCTTTTTAGGTCATTTGTCAGATCTTGTTTCCAAACTACTCAGACTAATGCATTTCAATGAACTTTTAAGTCATTCAGCATGGTTATGAGATGATTTAGGTAAATAACAGCTGCTTCCAAATAGTGTTGTGTGTGAATACCACCACTTTATTAGATAATAAATTACTCATTATTATGTTGTTAATATACATGATCAGCCTTCTTCTAAAAGAGACCATCTGAACCCTGAAATTTAACAGCTTCTTGAAAAAATAAATAAATAGACTATTAGGTAATTTTCGGTACGTGCCAAAGACTTATAGCTGCCTTATTTTGATTCCCATAAGCAGAAGGAGAGTGTTTGCTGAACCCCCCTCTACTGCTCAAAATCTACCTGCAGTTAATCACAGGGGACGACTCCCTTGTTGCTAAGGAAATTGTTTTCAGCTGTCAGTATTCTCCAGACTGGTAGCACTGTTACCACTGCACATGTGCACCACTTGCTATCTAGGCCATGCTATCAGGAATCAAGCATAATACAAATACCCACCAAGATAAAGAAAAGACATAAGGAATATTGCACAGAACAACAAAGGAATCGATAATCCTACTTCACCCTTCCTGACTGCTAAGTTTCAATAGACACCATGGTATTAGATGAATCTCTGGAGGTTACTACAGGGAGCAGACTCAATTGCCATCAGCCTAAGTGACTCCAGACATCATGGTTCCTTTAGTTGAATCAATGTTCTTCCTTGATCTGCTGCTGCTTTTAATTTCCCTTATGAAGTATGGAACACAAATAGCTCATTTTCCCTCTCCAAGTTTACACAGCAAACAGATGGAAAAAGAAGCAGCATTTTCCAGGATTTCCTAAGGTGGTTTTCCCACTTTATTTTATCAGACAGATATGATTTACCCCCACAATGTTACTGAGATGAACCAAGTGGGGAGAGAGATGGGACCACCATAAAACAAGGTTTCCCAAAGAGGAGCGCTATATCCAAGAAATGTTGATGCCTCTAATCCACACACATATACAAGCTGTTTCTGTGACAGACTCACTACATTGCTGGTAATCTTCCTTGTGTTTTCTGACTGAATCTGAGCACCAGAGTTCTGTTTTCAGTGATCTCAGTTTAGCATGAGCAGGAATTACATGGTTTTGGCTCAGCCCTAAATTAGCTGTACTTATTCAGAGCTCTTCATCAAATCATTTTGCCAAGATCAATAAATAAAACTATACAAACCAACCATAAGGAAGGAAATACTGTTACCACCATTCAAATTAGGTAGAGAAGCTTCAGGAACCAGACAGGCATACAACTTATTCTCTCATGCCCAAGAAACCTGTTCTGCCACTTACTGACCTTTACGGTCACACCTACAAAAGTGCATGCAAACAGGTCAGCCAGAGCACAGCCTAATTAGCTGTCAACTCAGAAGGCTGTATTCCAAATACCTCTGTATACACTGACAGCTTAACATAGCTTATCATCAAAGGAAGAAATTACCACAAGGACTGAGGAATATATTTTTTCATCCAGTTGTAAATTAATAAAATAATTAAGTTTCAATAAATACAAAATATTTGCAAATTTATTTTATTTCCTCAGTAAGAGCCAGCAGTGTAAGATGAGAAAGTACTCTTCATCTCACTACTTAAAACCAGCAATTTATTGACTAGCACTTTTGTATGCTCTCACTTAACACGTGATACAGATTCACATACTTGCTCTGCTTAATATAACTAGAACTTACTTTCCTCTCTCTCATATTAAGAAATATTTTGAGGTAGGTCTCTCTACCTCTTTCTTCTTGGAAATTTTGTAGTTTATGTTGCTATTCAGGAATCAAAACACATGTATCCAGCACAGATAAATAAAAAGGAAATCCCAAACCTTCTTGCATTAATCTACTGCAAGGGAAAACATTTTCTCTCACGAAGCTATGCATAGTATAGCTTCTGCTACAAGCAGCCTATGCCTTTGACTCCCCGATAGTTTGAATCCCCCTAAAGATCACCCAAAAGCTGAGCTGACAAGAGAATAGATAGTCCAGAAGGTACCACAATGTACATTGCATGGGTTCTCACTATTCACCTTCATTTCATATTATTCTTACACGCATACACACACACACAGCCCAATTAGTGACAATCCAAAAAGATCTACTTCCTGCAATATAAAGTAGCCATAATTTTGTTTTGCATTGCTGCTTCTACCTCCTGTAACAAACTATGTTTTGCTCTTTTCCTTTTCACATTCCATCAAAATTACCAGAGTACAGAGCTATTGCTGGAACATGTACAGCACAACACATCTGTTATACCTGGATGTACAGTAGCCAAGACAAGGCATTAAATCTAATCCCTTGAGATTCATGCGGGGGTCAAACAAATCAAAGGACCTCTTATCAGTTTGTGCTCAAGCCAGTCATGTATAAACATATAAAAGTTTAGTATTCAGATGGAAAATTAACCCGTATTACACAACTTGTACCTCTCCTCAAGAAAATGCATTTTAACATATGCAAATGTGTGTAGAATAAATATTTATATCTATCCCATTCAACCTTCTTTTCTTCTCTGAGAGGCTGCAGAGGTTTCATTGCCATCCACTGGCACAAGAAGCCAGGACATGTGAGTGCTCCTCTCATTAGCTGTCAATTTAAATCAATGGAATTGTTCAAGAAGAGCCATTATAGGGTTCTGCCCATCAGGGGCTTGATCCATTTTCCTTTAAATGGTTGCAGTATTTTTACTGACTTCAGAGCATGCAGAATGGTGAGGAAAACATAAATAACAGATATTTATTTTTTAAACATCAGAAATCAATTTAAAAATTATTAAATTCAAAGCATCAACTCAAAGAGTCTATTTTGACCTATGAGGCTGTCCCTGCCTTGCGAGAGCTCATCTTGGCATCTGTCCCTCACAACTGTCCCTCTGAAAGCTTCTAAAAGCACCAAGTGGATGAGGACCTGTTTTCCACTAGATTTACACGTCCTGTTCCAAACACCAGAACTTTTTGTCATGAACCACAGCTCCTGAAGACACCATACGTGCTCTAACTGAATATATTTGGATGGGAACACACTCTTCCACTAAGGGAGGCAGAACCATTCAGCATCATGTACAGCATGCGCAATTAGTAGCCTAACATGAGCCAATGCTCTGTGCTGCTTTTACCAGCAAGCTGATTTGAAATCAACAGGTCTACACATATTTACCACATCTGATAGCAAGCCCTTCACTGCACATTCACTCTGCCAGACCACTCATCTTTTTATCAAAATATTTACCGTTTTATTGCTTCTTCTTGTTTTCGGCGTTTTTCACTCTTTTCTTTCAAGTAAGCCAGGTTTGTTTCATTCCTCATGCGATCATTCTCTCGAGCAATGTCTGATGCATTCTGTATAACCAAGCCATCATAGGCCTTCATCCCCATATCTTCAATATACTGGAGAAAAGCTCCCAAAGTGACCTCCTCCTGATTAGAACTCATCATCTTGCAGGAGATAATGAACAAAGGAAAGCAACGTTTCCTGCAGGTTGAAAAATACAGAATACCTTCATCAGTAGGAAAATAGCTTATGGTTTATGACAGCAAGATTGTGTCAATTGCAATTAACATCTCTGTAAGAGACAATCTTTTAGACTTTCTCCTGGCTAAAGGATAATAAACAAAGCAATTCAAAACACTGAACAACATTACTCGAGCCAAAAGGAGATAAAATACAGAAGTCCCTTTTTGCAGTGATGCAAATCCATCCATATACATTGCTCAAATTCCAAACAAAAAGGTTTTCTCCCACCCCTTGCCTTTTCTTAATACCCTTCAGTTACAACAACACCCATCTCCCTGGATCTCAGTTTGAATTGGACTAAAAAGGCTTACATCCCAGGATAACAAGTCCTTTCTGCAGTTTAGACAAAGCTGCACCAGAGTACATCATAGACAAAAGCCCTATTACCCAGGATGTTCTAAAGTTCAGGTGGAAAATACTGTTCCATGGTTTGGAACAAAAAAGTTCGAAATTTTTTTCAGGTTCAAAATCCAGAAAGAAATATTGTGAAATAGTTTCCTATGTTTCTTAGTAACATAGATAGGAACCCATATGTCCTGGTCATCTGTTGCCCAACACAGCTGTTGAAGGTCAAAGAACAGACGACAATTCCCTGCTAAGCTGGGATCTTCAGAACTCTAATGGCCCTGGCTTCTATATTTCTTCCACAGATATGACAGAGACTTGGGCAGTGACACACTTAGATCTCTTGGTCACTCCTGGCTCCATGGCAGGCAGCTTTAGTCTCAGCTCTCAGAAAGGCCCCAGAGGTTTTCCACTCAGCAGCAGACACCCTGGGAAATTAAGAACTCTGGCATCTAGACGTGGGTAAATATGAGAGGTGACTAAATGTGAGGTATAATTTCAAGAAACATAGCTTGCAAAATTATGTACAACTGCAATGACTATTTATTAAAAAATAGAACTTTAAGAAAATAGAATTGTACCATCTTCTTATTTTAAATACTGATTACTGTAAGGTCCTGAGACTTATGATCCTAAGAGACAATATCCTCACACAGCCCTGTGGGTGGGTTCCTCATCTTACAAACGAAGAGTCAATGCAGAGCATAACTGAGTGACCTGGCAGCTGAGCTCAGCTCTCTAAGCTAGGTTTAGCTCCTTCACTACGACAGCATCCTTCCTTTCCCTGGAGAAGGATGGTGTGACTTCTCGGAATTTGCCCGAGAACCATGCCAGCACTGCAACTAGAAGTGATCTTACTGAATAGGCAGTAAGTATCCTGTCTGCACACAGATTTTAGGGCAAAGTCCCTGTGTAATCAGCAAGAAAAATCTTTCCTCTGTTTCCCAGTATGCTGCCACATTTCTATCTTTATTACACTGTTAGACAAGCAAAACTCTCATCAGGCCAGGCAATGGTTAAAATAAAAAAAAAATATTAAAATCTCTTATAGACTCTATCAATCCACTGTGGGCCTTCAGACACAGCCCTGAACATGAGAACAAGATGCTTTTATATCCACGGAGTAAGCAACCTGCAAGGATGAAAAGGAGAGAAATATTTTTCCACCTTTTAAATTTTTCTTACCTATTGATTACCTGAATCAACAATGACAACAAGCAGGTGGTTTCAGGCAGTTAACACTTAAAAAGCACATCAATATTTTTTCCCCTTGCTCTCCATACCAAAATTTTTTCTGTACAGTGGTAACCTGGCTGTTAAAATAATGAAGATTCAGAGGATGCAAAAGGTCTACTCCTATCACCTCTTCTACTTTCCAAGACATCCTTTTCTATCAACTAAGCCAGAATATGAGTGTAAGGCTGATGATCAGGGTCACTAAATTGATCTAAAAAGTATTTTCAGACATGGGTACAGGTATTTCCTACTAATCCCTGAAGGGCAAAACCAGTGAGTGAGATCTTTCAGCAGCCCAACATGTGTGTATGCATGCAATTTCACACAACTTTCATGTTGGAAGTAGCTAAAACTCCACTGACTTGCAATATGTATTGAGCCATTCTATATATTCACCATAAGTGGCACCATATCTGCAAAGGATTGAATTGTGAAGCTGAAAATGAGCTAAACAGACACTATCAACATTAGTGACGTTTCAGCAGACATCATTTTAGACCAATTCCTAACTTCTCTGATTGAGAAAGGTAAGTCCAGATACCATGGCCTTTTCCTGGGAGTCTCTGCCCACAGCACGAACCTTACCTGATTAAAACCAATGCTAACAGCATCAACAGCTCTAACTTCACTGTCTCCAAACTCTTTATATGGTATCTGCTTTTTGATATTAAAGTCTGGGCCATTTCCCCAGTAGATGGCTATTTCACTATATTTTCCATTTTTGACTTCTAGTAAAGCCTAGATTCTGCATGTTGAATTAAATTCAGATAAACTTGGACAACAGAGATACCCCACCCAAGTGACCTTCATGGCAGTTTTGCCATTATTTCTCCAGGGACCAGATTTTACTTCTGAAATATGAAATTTTATACTGAAGAAAACTTCAGGAGGTTTTCAATAAATGCAGCTCAGATTCATTTTTCCCTGAAACATATAGAACTTGATCTGCTGCACACTCTTTGATGACAATACTGCATATTTTTTCTCATTTTTTCCCCCTCTGAGGTAAAAAATAAGCTGACACAGATATGCTGCATCTCCTTTCATTATGATAGTTATTTCTTACATGAGAGGATAAAGTCATTCTAATTGCAAAAAGATTGAATAAAAAGCCTTTATTCTGCTGCATGCACTGACCAGATACTTTATCTGCTGGTTTACCACTGATGTTTTCTCTTACTGAAGTCATGCAGAATGACAACAATTTACACAACACTTAACAAACAGATCAAGATATATTCTTTGTCCTAACAGGGGTCCAATCCTGCAATAGAACCAAGCAACTGTAGCTACTTAGCTCCTGTGACTACTGATGCTCATGATACCAGATTCAGTTTGGAGTACTCCCAGAGGGGATTGGAGGACAATCAGATATTTCAAAACCTTGAATCAGCATTTACGGCACTAACTTTGAAAAGCCTCTATACCAGTAGCAAGCATTTGCTAGTTAAAACCTCATGTATTTCCTGCCTGCACGGTATTTTACAGCCTCATTGCATTTACTAATATTGTACAGTTGTGCATGCTACCCTTAAATAGGGAATAAAAATGCAAACAGCAGGCCAAAAAGCCTAATTACTGTACAGATTTTTCCAATATTAGTATTCCTTGTACAGCACACTATGTCCAATTTTATTTAAAGGTATTAATGCCACCTCAGAGAAACTATGTTACCTTAGTAAATGCTCTATGTGACTGCAATAGACTGTAATCAATCCATGTGCTCCATTGAGCTGCACGCATTGCTTGCTTGCCACCCTCCTTCGAAAATGTGCGGACAGCACTGATCAACTTTTGACCAAAGGTTCTGCTGACTGGTAAACTCAGGCAGTGAGCAATCCCTAACCATCTGCCTGGGCAGATACAAGCACAAACTTCTGTTTGAGTACATTTATATTTGATTAAAAATATGCAAATGCATGTTGATAAATAAGTAATGTAAAGTGTAGGTGAGGCACCACCATTTTGGCCCCTTAACATGCACATTGCCATCAGGCATTTTTGTCAGCTGGTAACAAGGACCATATAGTGTCACCAGTGTATTTGCAATGACATTGTGTTCAGTGCATTTCGTTCTCTGAAACCAAGCTGCCCTAGAAAATTGTAACTGGGAGTCTCTCTGTTTGGGAAATTCTTCTGACAACTCCTTTCTCTTCCCCTCCTCATCGTGAAGGAACAGTAGGAGACAGCAGGGAGGAGGAAAAGCCCTGGATTTCAGCTACTGAAGCCAACACACTGAGAAGTCACCAGAAACTGATGGGAGGAACTTTGTTGCAAGTGTTCACTGAATGTGAACATTTTTAGAAATTCACCTTAGTACAAGGACACAAAGGAGTTCCCCAAGATGTTTGGGTTGCTCTTAAAGGTCAAACTCGCAGTATGTGAAATCTCACAGAGGAAGAAAAAAACACAACATGAAACAAACAATCCTGCTCACTGCCCTTCCAGGTATCCCCAGATCAGAGGGACACTGGCAAAGGAGCACAGAGCAGCTCACACTGTTGTAGCCGTGCAGTCAGCTGCCAGCAAGGGAGGAGAAAAGCAAGATTTTTCTTTTCTTCAGTGCCAATGCACCTGGTTTACTGGCTGTGGTAAGCAGTCCCCTTACTGGTTTGCCTAGAAATATTTACGTAACTAAATAAAGATCTTCATATTGATTCAGACACAATTTCTATGGGGGGTGATGCGTTGTGCTTCACAAGACTGTTGCATACCTTACTTCTAATTTGACTGCTCTCATGTCAAACGTACAGCATTCTTGGGCAAACCCAAACCCACCTCCTTTTCATGCTATCAGTGTGCAAAAATATTGAATTCAGAATATGAGGCGCAATCAACCCAGTATCACAGCATCAAAGCAGTGCTATACATTAATATTCAGACACGCAGTTCCCCCTCTTATTCACACGAGGATCCCCAAAATATCAGTTGCTTTACAGCATGCTTGACAGCCATAAGATGCAGCTGTGCTGCATTGAAAATTGGCAATGCTGACGTTAAACTGAAGGAGCTTTTTGAAGTAATGACAAAGGCACTGATTGCCTTCTTCCAAATAGAGGGATATTATTTTTCCTTTTTAAATTTTAACATCAGAGAATGTAGCCTGGAAACACACAAGTGGGGTTGCCCAAAGTTCTGAGCCCAGACCCTAATTTATAAAGGTCTACACACCTCTCCAGCCCTGCTAATCTCCCTTCCAAATACTGCCTCCTCTCTTTGAGACACATCTGCTTTCACATTACCTGTCAAGTCCCTCCACTAAATTCAGTGGATTCTGCACAAACCTTGAGTTTGAGCTGTTGCATTTTAGTTGCTTGTAAGGCAGTAAGAGAAAAGTAGACAGACCAGCCGTATCAAATTTTCACAAACTGCTGACCACAGCAGCACTAATAAGGATCTAATGGTATTGGGTGCACAACGAATACTTTCACTGCAACCAAAAAAATAAAAACATCAGTGCTGGAAAAATATACTAGAGAGTGTTTGGCAGAACTCTGTCTCTTACCATAACTGTGCTTTATACCAACTGAGCTTTGAAATACCTGAACAGTTGAGTGTGATGAAACAAATTTCTAGGACATGCTTTTTAGAGTTGCATTATCTGCTCATTCTTAACAATGAGCTGGCATTACTGCATTCACACAGAGCGATGCATTAAATTCTAATGTCAAAGAGGAAAGACCTTCTGAAACAGTCTGTAAGTTTCCTGCTATATATCATTTGGCAACTTTTTATGCAGATATTTAAAGAAAATTAACCACTACACTCATTAGGAATTACAAAATATACTTCACATTTTGACTGGGATTACAGATTATATACCTTGTCCTCATTACACTGCACAGCATGAGCTCTGGCACCTGGGTGAAATCACTGAAGCTAAGTAGTGCTAAACCCTTTACTTAAAGAGGTTAAAAGTGGCTCCTTCAAGAAGGAGAATGCTACCGCATGGGTTTAAAGAAATAGTCCATTTCTACAGATGTCCACCCTTCATAGGGGACAGTTATGCTCAAAGTCGTTTTAAGAACTGCAAAAAATACCCTGAGCCTTAAATGTTGGCTCCCTTGCTAGTGCCTTATGAAAAGAGAAAGGTCTTTGCTAACAATGACTCTTCTATGACTCCAGAATGTAAAGAGCCGTTGTTTACTTTGCAACACAGTAACACTTTTATCACTTCTATCCCCTTAGGAGAATAATGCTTCTTCCTAACTACAGGATGCTGGACAATTGCAAATCCAGATTCTGAATGGCCAGCACTTAAGTGCAATTATGACATTTTATCACCCCAGTATTATGCAGAAGACTTATGAACAACAAGAATAAACCCACACACCACACACAGACATATACAGACACATTCTGTATGCAAACAGGAATGCATTTGAACTCAGAAGAAAGAATAAGCTTCTTGCTGATGTATTTTTCTTCCTCCTCCTTAAGAAAATGGAATGGAGATTTCACTACCACCAGCATCACATTAAGATGCTGTAAAATATTAATTGTGCAGTGTGTCTAAGTAACTAACATAGATGTTAGAAATTGGGGCAGTTAATTCATCAGAAAACAGCAAAGAATGATTTTAATTATTTAACCATGCTTTTTACAAACAAAAAAAATCAGCTGCAAAATGTCTCTATTACAAGCACAATCAACATGTGAAGTACAAAAAATCAGTCACATGGACTACAGCTTTTAGTTTAGCAATGGCTTGATTAATACCTCCTAAAAATACATGCAACTTCATCATTATCTTTCTGACTACTCATTATTTTTTTCTCATTCTAATTAGCACCGTATTTTATTAGCATGCGTATATAACGTATTAAAATATGTACGTACCAAAATTTAAGTCCACGGGGACTGCTAAGTGCAATAATCAAAGGTGACTTTTGCCTGTAAAAGCCCTTTCCTGTGGTTATCTCAGTGCAGTCGGAAGGGATATTTCAGCACCATACGAAACAGATTTGCAGTTAGGCTCATGTTTTTCTTCAGTTAAAGTGCATTAAATCTTGTTGGCAAAATTGCCCAGATCGTAGAATTCGACATCACTATAAGTCAGTATGTTACATTACAGATCTTCTTAACATATGATTAAAATGGCATGGAAAGTTTGGCTTTTTAAAAAAATGCAGTGGCAAGAGAAGACAGGTGCTTGCTTCTTTAAATCCACATTGAGAGAAGAGAGGGTACAGATAATGGGAGGGTATAAACAACACCCTGCTTTGAGGTCCAGCAGAGGAGAAACTGGATGGTTTTTACCCACTTTACAACATAGAAGATTACAGCACCATCATATGCACTAACACTGAGATTTCTAAGGTGCCTCATTTGAATATGTTCTGTGGAGACAAAAAGAAAGGAATATAAGGAATGGAAAGCATCCTATCCAAATGGCTTCTTGCAGCAGGAAAGACGCTCTCTCATTGCCACTTAGATACAGAAGGTCTGAGGCAGTCTAGCTCGTGGCATCGTCTCTCTCTCTCTCTCTCTCCCCCCCCCCCCCCCCCCCCTCGCCGTGACTACAGGCAGGCTTGCTCTCTCCAGCTGCCTTAGTCAGTTGATGCTGCTTTTGATTAATCAGGGATTCTCAAACAAAGAGCAAGCCTACCTTCGGATGCCAGCAGGGCTGTGGGGCTCCTCTCCCACCGCAACAGTCGGGCTGCCCCGGCCCCCCGAGCAGCCAGCATCCTCCTAGCACCTCGGACAGCAGCCGCTCCCCCGCGCCAGGCCCATCGGGCGGGCGGGGCGGCGGCGGGGCCGCGCCGGGAGCCGAAGCGCGGCAGCGGCGTCGGTCCTCGGCTCCGGGGGCTCAGGCGCTCGCAGAGCCGCCCAGCTAGAGCTAGGCAACAGTCTCTCTCTTAGCTCCACTGCACTGAAGACTGATTAGCACGTAATCCAGTGGGGGGGAGAAAAATAAATAAATAGGCAGAAATGAATGTAAACTGTCTGAACTTTTTAATGATTTCTTATTGACAGCTGGCACAACCTTTGACAGTACAGTGAAGATAAATATAGACCTACAGAGCATTCCATTAGGGCATCCAGCTTGGAATGCTCAAATGGAACTGCATTCCTAAAGATTTAAAAAACAGAGTTCTTATAACACTACTACAGGCTTCCTCTGCCCACCTCACTTACACTTCTTCTTAAAGAGGCTTTTTATTTTTGATGGCTTTTTGTTTTTTTCACCATTTTGGTACAGGTCCTGTGGAATGCTACTTATCCTGGGGACAGAAGCAGCTTCATGGCTGGGTTTAGTATCACTGCTGGCTGAAGAACAGGAAGTGTGCCGAGGCTTTGGGATGGGGATCCCAACTGAAAGCTGGTTCATGCTGCAGGACTTCTCCAGGATTCCATTATAAACTTTGCTTGCAGGACTAAAGATCATGCTCTTAGTTTCTGCCATGCCTACGCAGTCAGGAGAGCCCCTAGAAATATCTGCAGTTAGAGAAGAGGAGTCTCCTGTAGATGATTCCTCCAGGGAGCATTCTCCTGGGGATACTTTCTGAGAAGAAAGCACCTGGTACATCTCAAGACTTGCTGGAGGAGACTGCTTCCTTCCAGTGGATGAATTTAACGAGTCACATTCCGAACCTGTTTCCTGTACTTCCCTGAGTCAGAGCAAAGACAGGAGAAAACAAAACTGAAATTACTAATTCCTTAGAACAGTTAAAAAAGGAAATTAATATAGAATCAATAACATTAGCCTAAAAGCACCACCCACACTCTTCCTTAGTTAATTAACAAAAAACATTTAGTTAAACAGTTTATGTCACAACTTGCATTACATCATTTCATTATCTAAACTTAAGATAGTTAATTGTGCAATCTTGTTTTTGTGGGCAGCAGCATCTACCCAGAATCAGGCATTTGTATCTCACTTCAAAGAACAAAAACTATCTTTCTGGCATGTGAAGTCAGAAAAGTTATAAAATGAAAGGAGATTTAAGCCTATCATATATAAAAAGTTTCTTCAGGACAAGTGTCCCTACCTTTCAACAAGCTCATTTGCTCCTTCCAAAAGGAATTTAACCTTTTCCTATGAGGCCATGTAACAAGAGTAGGTACACGCTCAACATGCTGTAAGAATTGTGTTACCATCCATCTTCTCTTCGCCCAGTAGCTGACATTGCTTTTGATCCTAGTTTCAGATGTAAAAGCCAGTAACATATTGTAATGGAGAATCAGGGTTAGTTCAGCGCACCCTGGATTGTAACATTACTTAACTGTATATGACATGCTAGCTACTTACATACACACACCAGACAAGAACTCTGTTCCATGTGGACTATATTAATCTATATTATCCTACAGATTATTTTAAACTTTTGCTTGGTTCAACCCCTACTTCTAAACTCTTACTCTCAAATAATCCTATCAGTTTCCAAGTGCTATTTGCTAAGCTCCATACCATTGTTTATCAGCAGAGAAGTAAATGGCTTCCTCCTCATCTTCAGTTCGATAAATTGCTGGGCAGCTTGACACAGAAAGGATGTCAGGGTCAGGGGAGTGCAAAGCATGCTGAGACTGTGGAGATGATGACACAACATTGCGTCTTGATCGACACAAGCTACTGCTTCTTGCCAGTGTGCCCGGAGGTTTTACAATAGACCCTGAGGCAAAGAAAAAGCAAACCAAAATCCTCCAAGTGACATTAAAGAAAGACTGGCATCACCTTATACGTTCTACAGTTAGATGAAGCTCTAAGATGCAACTGCAGGAGTTTGTGCCTGCCAAATGTTACTCTGACCATGCGCACTGAAGCCCTGGCTAACTATACTCTCTTGAGAACAAAGAGATTCTACGAAAACTTCCAACCCTTTATAACCTAAAAATAGCAGTGCTGAAATTAGTATATTACACAATATCCTGTATTTTACTTGTGTGGCGATTTGGAGCTTAAAAGAATATATGAAGGTTTTGCAATGTAGATAAACTTAACCAAACAGCCAAGAAATAAGCTGCATTGCTTGAAAGTTACAACAGATGCAGAAGATCAGTTTCACTCATGTAATGTCATATAAAAAATAGAATTCAACCTCATTTTTAGCTCAAGATTTTCCTTTTTGGTAACACTTTGTTTTGCCAGGCTGACTGTGAGTTTCTGGAAACAAAAATACTAAGAATGGGTGGAAGCAGCAACACAAGACTTGACCAGGAAAGTATGTAACAGGAAGTGACAACCTAAAATGTTCTTAAGCTGATTCCTCCTTGAAAATATTATCAGGCAGCAGAACTTCTACAGAAATAAATCTACAGACCTGTTTTCACGGTAGCTGTTACGAGCCTCAGGATTTCTCAAACCCCCCCTCAAACTGTCCCCCAGAATGCACTACTGCTTAGGTAAGACAGACCTACCCTGATGTTCAAAATGTATACCAAACACTTAAAAAAAAAAAAAAAAAAAAAAGGGTTATTTTTGTAGGCAAGGATGTCCAGACTGACAAATGCATTTTATGTTTTGACATGCCAGTTTAGCACCAGGTAGATTACATTTTTCCTTCCCGGAATCTCAGAAAAGGTCAGGCTGTCATTCTGGTTTAGTGCAGGAAATCAGAACTGTCACAAAACAGCAACTAGATGCACCATCACCAACACTTAAATTTTGTTTCCTACCCAGCTGAACAGAAAATAAAAGTTTAAAACTCCCAACATGACAGTTGTCATGTAACTGAAACTTCTGATTTTATTCTGAGGAACTCCCTACTGACCTGAAAAGCAGGGGTTCAAGAGTCAAAAATAAGATTGGGCCATCACAAAAATATTCCCAAAAAAAACAAATGTGAACTGAGAAAACAGTAAGAACCCCTTTAGAAAATTTATACTATGTGTTGAGGTAAATCAGATGCCATCCTACTCACTCATATAAACAAAGAACAAGATCACACCATCAGTGAATTCTGAGAAAAGTTGCAAGCATTTTGGCTCCTTGTAGGTGTGCAAACAGAATTATGAAGGATTCAACTACAAGAATTTAGCATCTAGAATTGTCTACTACACATGAAACTCACTAGATGAAGAAATTAGCTGTATCCTAATCAGTCAGTGGAAAAGTGGAAGTTTCACTGTCACCTTCATGTATGATTTTGTTCCACTCTTGTACATTATTTCTTTATCCCCTTTTGTTCTTCAGCTCCGGACTGATTATCAGCTCTATTACTTCACTCCATTTCAACCTATCATCCCAATTGCTGCAACACAAAAAACTTGTCTGGCAGACTTCCAATTTTGTCAATATTGAGATCGAATGATACTGCCCAGATTAGGGCTTAGGTTCAGAGCCTGAAACAATTGTGCTCATAGCTGACTTGTCTGCATGTTGCATTTTGGCTGAAGCCTCATGAGTGAGACAAGGCATTTTGCTTCTGTCATTCCTCATGCACATTTGTCGTTTTTGTCTAAAGGATGGGAATAATTTACCAAAGTAACCTACAGCAATTTGACTCCTGTGGTTTCAACCACAGATCATTCAATTTTAAGTAGTGTTGTAGGGGTATTAATGAACTTTTCGTTGTAGCCTCTAGAAAAAGTTTGCTACATTCAGAAGAAAAACACAAGCCCCAGGCACAGTAAATGAAGCCAGCAAAGTGGCAATCATTGTCCTTATGTTATTTTATAATATAGTTCTAATTTCTTCTGAGAATCACAGCCCTGGAAGAAAAACGGACATACATGATGAAGCTTTCTTCCCTATCCATTCCTCAGCTTGATTTTGCTTGTTTAAATAGCTGCATGGGAGCTCATCTATTTGATTTGCCTCTAGAGTCCAGTTAATCAAAACTTCCACTAAATAGGCTCTTGTATTGATGTAATAACTCAAGATACAAGGGTGGTCTGAATCCCCAGTGTATATCCTTGGATTATAGATTAATCAAAGCTGGATTTCCCTCCCTCCAGCACTTGGCCTCTTTGCCTTGCACTCAAACAACCCACTGTATCCAAACACAAATGTTCGGCCTGAAAGCTTCCCTTAGACAACAAGGGGATTTTGTTCCAGCTACTAAAGAATGTTGTAAAAGCTATGTAGCACACAGCATTTCTAGGGTGTGATCTTCATAGTAGCTCAAGGGACCCTAGACAAACTGCATCCTTTCCATACAAAACAATAAGTATGCTAACAGAAATTCAGCATTACTCATAACTTTTTGTCTAAGCAGCAATCCAAGCATGACAAGTGGACTTTAAAAACCTTAACTGGATTTGCCCCTTGCTTCCCCACTGAAACAGAAAAAAGACTTTTTCTTCATGTTATCTTTATGGCAAACTGCAGTTCTCAGTTCATCTAAGTCCCAAAAGATATATCTGAAATGCTAGATAGAATTTTGGTCCTTTTGGCTTTAATCCAATCCTGTTTGTCTTTTCCCACCTCACTTCAAAATCCCATGCCTCCACAACTTCCCCCCTTTATTTTTACCGAGCTCACCACTTACCATAAAACTGTGAAACTATTGGAGGAGTATCTTCATCTAAGTCATCAACTCCCCCTGCAATTGGGTAAGGAGGAATGGAAACTCGAGGCATAACTACCCAGCTGTGATCAGAGTAGAGAGATGAGGTCAAACTTGGTAGCCCAGAATTGTGTGCTATTTGAAACCCACAAATCTTCTCAATCTGTTGCCATCGATAAAGACGCTCTCGTAAACATGTAGTCAACTCAGACAGTGCTTTCCTGAAGAAAAGCACACATTAGTTACATGCACTGCTCTTAAAGATAAAGCAAAGCAACACAAGTATATTCCCACATACCAGAATATCCAATTAGGACTATCCAAATATTCACACTTTAACATCTTTTAAAATTATTTACTTAAAAGTGTAAAACCACTTAGACACTAAATTCCGTAACTCCCCCAAAATTCCATTGTTATAGGAATAACCACAAAATAATATTCATCCTGGCAATACTCTTACTTTGCTTCAAGAATTTTATGGTCCACCTCATCCAGGGAGGAGCTATGTGCAACATGTAATGTTCCAAATACAGTGCTTCTCTTCTTTTTTATCTTTTCTGCCTGAAAAGCAAGACGAAATGCAATATTGACAGTTCGCAAACAACAACTCAGAGGAGAAAAAGTATCCAAATGTTTATCTGGATAATTTGTATTTACTATCTCATATCTAGCAACAGATCAAGAAAAGTCTTTAGCTAGGACTTATTACCTCATCTTTGGCGATTGCCAATTGCATTTCTGCATGCTGTCTTTTGATATTGTAATACTGTACTTCAACTTCGTGTGTTAACTGAAGCCACTTCTGCAATGCTTCTGGAACAGACCAATTACTTCTCAGCTCAAACTCCTTCTCAGCCTTTTTTAAAGCCATACGAACCTAACAATCAAGAAGAGATGAAAAGTGTCACCAAGAATATCATTAGAATTGACAGCAGAGGAAAGTGAAATATAAGCACCTTTATACCCACAGCAACATACTAAGGCTTTACAGAGCCTTTGGTGTGTGACAGTTGCTGTCAAGAAGGTGGATCTGGCATTTCTGAAATGCAGCATATGAATTTCCATATATTCCATTATATATAATTTTTTCTATTATATATACCCCCTAATTTGAATCTTGCATATTTTTATAAGACAGAATTTCTATTCAGTGCAGTAAATCCAATCTATTGCTACTCAGAGGAGTGGGACAAAGCTATCATCTCCTATCAGTTAACAAGACAGAAAAAAAGCTTTTGTACATATATATTTTGTTCCATGAATTCAAGAATATTATGATAAGCTAATGTACAAAGTGTATGTCTTTTCAGGGTTTAAGGATTATTTTACTAGAAAATGGCATGATTGATATTTCCATTCAAATCTAGCATGAGACAAATACTGCTTTAAAAATTCTTAAGGATCTATTAAAGCCAGGACCAATTTAAAGTCAACACTAAGATTGTAAACATTTTGCAGATACCTGTACTAGCTCTTCTTCTGCATATTTGAGCCTGCTGAGCTCACATTCAGCTCCCTCCCTCAACTCCCTTAGACGATGAGCTTCCCGTTTTGCATCATTGATCTCATCCATCATTTTGCGCTCCAGATTTTGCTTTTCCACAGCAACATTTCTATTCTCCTCTTGTGCTTTCTCAAGCCTTCACAATTGAAAAAAATATGAGAAAATACACAGCATATTTGTTAAAAGTTGCAGCTCTCAGAAATAATGTCTCCAGCAAGAGGGCAAGAGGCAACAGGCACAAATCAAAATACAAGAGGTCTGAGCACCAGGAAGCACTTTTTCACCATGGGGGTGACTGAGCATTGACAACAGGTTGCCCAGGGAGGTGGTATAGTCTCCATCCTTGGGCATATTCAGAAGCTGCGTGGACATGGTCCTGGGTAACCTGCTCTACATGATCCTGCTTGAGGGGGCTACACAAGATGATCTCCAGAAGTCCCTTCCATCCTCAACCAGTCTGTGATAATAAAGACTGTGCAAGCTTCAGGAATCAACAGCAATTACATCAGACAATGTGACCTCCAGGTCAGACAAAAGTGAACTTTTAGGTAAACTTTCATTAAGGGCGTAATAAAATAAAAAGTCTTCATAGACAACTGAGTTACAGGTGCACCAGAGAAGATTATCAACTTTCACACACAAATATGCAATCGAAAGTAGAAAGTAATCAGTCCAGGTCTGCTTCAATCTCAAGAGCTTAAAAGCAGGACAAATGCTCTTATTTCCCATGTATCTAAGTATTCCAAAATAAACTATAATTATATGGAAATAACAGTACATACTTCTAAATGTGTAGGTAAAAAAAATCTCTATTCTCTACCTTTATATGGCTTACTAAAATATCCAGGAGGAATTTCTATCCAAAACCCCATCACCACTGAAATCACAATATCCACGCAAAACGAAGATGAACAGGCAGCTGAATGCAAGCAATTTATGACTGTTAAGGATCTGTATTTGTATTTAGTCTCAAAACAAAAGAAGAAATAAATATTAACTTTTTAGTTTTTATACCTTTCCTGCAAGTCAAGAAGACTTTGCTCTGCTGTTTGGAGACTTTCTAAGTCCTTCATCATTTTCGTGATATGTTCTCTTGAAGTTCTGTTCTGTGTGAATGCAAACCAGCAGCCACCAAAACCAATAACTATAGAAACCGTTAATATAAAATCCTTCATCCAGTTGTGAGGGGGACCTGCACAGAAAACAACATGATTATTAGCTAATTCACTGATACAGACAACAGACTATAGACTCCCTTTCCTCCTCCCACACCCTCCCCCCTCCAAGACTAAAAGGTGACAAAACCTGATACTAAACAAAATTCCATCTCCTTTATCTCAAACCATCTCCAACCTTTCAAATGGATTCCAGAGCATTTTCCATACAGCATGATCAACACTGCTCTAATCTACTTAATCTATATAGCTCAGATATGGTCTGACTTTTGCAAACTCATTCACTACTCTCTAAACTGACCCCCAAGCTTTGGAAGGGCCTCCTAGTTCGGAAATACCCAACATGCACAGCACCAGCAACTGCGTACTAGCAAGCATGCATACCACTGGTGATGTTGTACGGGAATGTCTGGATATGCTAAAATAGATCAGAAGTGAAAATGCTGCATTAAATTTAACTGCACTTAAGTCTGCACAAAAGACACTAGCACTTGATTTGCACTACCATCTCCTTTTTTAAATCCTTGGAGAAGGTCATCCCCTCTCATTTCAGCATCTCAGATTACACACTCCAAGCTAATGCAGAAGTGAATGCTACATTAGCTGCAAGAGTAATCTAAACAGAAAAAGACTTTTAGAGTACACTTCTTGTGACATCAATCAACACTGATCTGTCAAATGGCATCATACTAAAATTTCTACATAATCGCATACACAGAAACGAATCTTTGTCCTGAACACAGCATCCTGATCACCTGTTTTAATTCACTGCCTAGTTCCAAGTAACGTTGTCAGTACAGTCACAAAATAGACAAACTGTCCTACCTACCACATGTCACTGAAATGTCTATATTGAATTCTTACAAACAAGAGATAAGACAAAAAAAAAAAAAAATTAAAAAAAAATACTAACGAGTGAGAGGTCCAAATAAAACAACATCCAATGCTTTAAGCTGAAGCTTCTGTCTATGGCTCCGGTCAATTATTTTCAAGTGAGAGATCATGAAAGCATGTTCATTTACTGCTATCCTGTTAATGATAAGACAAAATGTTACCTATTCCAGAAGCTATAATCAAAACCAGCCTACAAAAAGAAATACATCAATTGCATTTCCCACAGTTATATAGGTTATAGTTATTTAATTATAGTGAGAGATACAGTACAATGACAACAGTGCTATTAAAAAAGTATATCAGCATATGGCAAAGGAAGAAAAAAAATTATTTCCCTATCTCTTTCCTCCTGCAATAATCACAAAACAAATCCATTTAGCATAGTTAGAGGTAATGGCATATTTGAAGACTTGTGACACCAACTCTCTAAAATACGCACAATACTCAAATGTAGCAGCTGTGCTCAAAAAGGGGGTTCTGCAGGTAGTCTGAGGTATAACCGTACAACAGATTGGAAATTGTTCAAAAGGAAGTCCACTACTGTACAGAATTGTGTCCATCGATAAAAGCTTCAACAGCAAGAAATAAAGCAAAAGCAAAGGAAGCAGCATTTATATTTTGAATTATTTTGGCAGGAAAAAAAAAAAAAACAAACCAAACCAGACAGCTTTTCAAAACTGCAAGGATGCTACTCTCCCCTTGCATTTCACTATATCTTGTTTGACTTTGGGCTCACATAGTTGTTCCCACATAAAGACTAAAGCAGCAACGTACAAGGAATTAACTGAAACTAATCCAGAAGAAACGTTCACCTGGGAAGTGTTGTTCCATTGACATTGCTGTCTCTAAAATTCTTTTCATACTGGGGCAGTTCAACGAATTCTGACAGCCACTGAAGAGTGTCCTCTTGAGTCCAGTTATGAACTGGAAGAAGAAGTCAATTAATTACCTTTAATTTTTGTAAAAAATCAATAGCAAGACACAAGACAAGCAGTAGAAAAGCAGGTTACAATGAGCAAGAGGGTTTAGCCAAATATAACTGCAGAAAAATTAGCATTCACATTCACCAAGGTGTTTCTGGCATTTTGTCTTTTTCATTATATGCTTCTCAGAGGAAGCTTAGGCAAACTATAAACAAAAAAAAGCACAGAACCAATAGAAACATTTCTTTATTAAAAATTCCACAGAATCTTCTAGTGTTATGCTTTAGTTTAAATCAGGACAGCACCTTGTGACTTTTATCTGCTTAAACTGAGCTCAGCCCCAATCCTTTCGTCCATGCTACCCCTGCAGAACTAAACACATCAGCAAGCGCTGTAGCCATTTGAGGCAATGTACCAATATCTTTCCCAGGATGACAGCTGAAGAACTTGTTTTCACAAAAATTTCCATAGAGGCTCACTCCTACTAACCACAAAATGGGAGCAGACAAGAGAGGAAGGGGAAGATTGAAAGAAAATACTGAGACACAGAAGAAATTTAACAGGAAAACAGCTAAATCTCTCTCAAATATGATCAGAACAGCTGTACCACATACAATAACATGCCACTAAGAAAAAATATTTAAGTATATCTAGAATAATCATTTTCCTGTATAACAGCAACAGTTAACATAAGCTTTCATAGCTACAGAAATACTACACACACAAAAAAAAAAATCAACCACCACCACGAAAATATTTCTGGCCCTTACAGGCCAGCTGCTACCGCTTACAGCTGCACACCGACAAAGTCAAAGGGAAGTTGTTCACTCCATTTTCAAAGTCAGCAAAGGTTTGTCTGCACATGAAAGAAACTGACAGCCTCCTTCTAGACAGATGTGTCTCTGCATGAACATTCCCCCCCCCCCCCCAACTAATTGCATATGACAATGCTGAGCAGGTATTTCTAAAGAAACCTTACCACAACGACACATTCTTAGTGGTGAATTTTGACAATGACTCTTTAGAAAGAGCTGCTGAAATTTTGACAGGTAAGCAATGGAAAAAAATCATGAATTTAAATTCATATTTCAGTTTGCACTGAAATAAGGACTTCTAGGTCTCTTGTCTACAGCAGTGTAGCTGAAAAAATTAAGCTTAAACGCTTCAAATTTTCATCATTCTCAGTAACAGAGGACAGAACACATTTCACAGAGCTATTAATAGCTTTTAAAAAAAGAGAAATTAAACTCCCAGTACAAAGGCACATGTATTCTATCTGTATAAATGGCTACCTCTATTTCCCAGAATGCTGCCCCATTTCCTCCTCTTCTTTTGAGCCACAACCTGTTTTCCAGGTATTGATCTTGCAACAGACATGTATGTGTCTTAAAATGTCCAGGGTATATTTGTAAACAGATCATTTTCACATTGCAAAGATTCTTAACTGTTTTGTGAATAAGCAATCAGATTTACAAGTCATTCTAAGCATCTCAAGATGGTGCTAAAATCACCCAGAAAGTCATCATCTTAATCACCTTGACTGCATTCCGGAAATAGGTTCATACACTGATCCAAAGCAAAAGCATGTTTTTCATGTGACATTAGGGGTGAGGAAAAAAAAAAAAAAAAAAAAAAAAAAAAAAAAAAAAAAAAAAAAAAAAAAAAAAAAAAAAAAAAAAAAAAAAAAA